>WBMZ01002148.1:0-82710 GCA_013400975.1 Atrichornis clamosus
GAGGGGGTGGAGGTGGGGAGGGGCATGTTTTTGTTTTGGTTGATTTATGGTTTCTTTTGATTCTCTCTCAACCCTGCATGTTTGTTTGGTTGTCATTTTTATTTATTTCAGTAAAGCATGCTAATGACTCAGGCTCACCTAACGCTGCTGTTACTAAGGGTGAGTTGAATGCATCTGTTCTTTAGCCTTTGAACTCAGAATCCACCAGCTCAGGTGAAATGGGAGCTGGTAAAAAAAAACCAAACCATCACAAAAGCTCTTGATTGCAATGGATTTAAGTGGTCGGGGAGGACAATTTGCTCATCTTGTGGTTTTTGACAGGAATCTGCAGGGTTTTTAATAAAAAAAAGTAGTTTTCTTCCTTGAGAAAGGAGCATTCTCACTTTATAAGGAGGTGGAGGTGAGGAGCCTGATGTCCTGGGGTTCTGGTGTTATCAGTTCAGAGCAGGAGCCAGAGCTGGATGCTCCAAATCTTTTTCTGGCAGATAAGAGGACTCCGGGATGAGGCAGCCACGGTTTGACACCATGAATTCATGTCCAAAGGGTCGCCCTGAGGCTGCCTTGCTGCAGGCTGAGCTCAGGGTGTGGATTTATGGAGCTTTGGGTGCTCCGTGTTGGCCGTCCCCACGGCCACACCCCTCGCTGGGGGTGGCAGGTGGCCCTGTCTGTGTGTGCCCTGTCTGTGTCCCCAGCACAGGTGACACTACAGCAAAGCACTTCTCACCTGGAGATTCCCATCTCCCAGCACCGTCTGTGCCCCTCTCTGTGGAGCGTATCCTGAAGATACCCTGCTGTCCGTGCAGGCAGCGTGGATAATCCAGAAGGCAGCTAGTGGCTATTCCTGCAATTCTCCACACAGCTCATTTTGTTCAAAATATGTAAAATCTAGAGTCTTGGGTTTTGTCTGTAGCTCTTGATCCTTGGTTTCCTTGGTTGGGAGTCTCTGTTCTTCGAAATGCCCAATTTTAACCTCCTTAAAGAGCTTTTTCTTTTGCCAGACAAGCACTGAGGTTTCTGAGAAAGGGGCTTCTCCCTGGGTGTTTTGGGCTGGGTCACTCAGAGCACAAACCAATCCTCCAGCCTTTGCCCCGGAGCCTCGTGAGCAGCACAGGCAGGGCTCGTGCAGTGTGACAGACACTGCAAAAGCAGTTTTTCCCTCGAAGGGATGTCTGAACTCCTGCTGGGAAGGGGGCCTGGCTGCCTTTGGCAGCAGGAGGTGAAGGGCAGATGGGAAATGTGTGAGTGTGTCCAGAGGCACCAGAGAGTTCTCAGGGCACTTGTGACACAGATTTGTAGAGATACAAAGCAAGAGGAGGAAAAAATTAAAAATGAGAAGATGGTTCAGGGAGATCTATGTGGTCTTTTACCAAGTCATCCATAACTGGCTGGTTTTGAAGAACTAGTGCCATTTGGGGACTTATTCATTACTGGGCTAATTGTTATGATAGTGATAACTGGGCAGCCACTGAACTCTGCATGTTTCATCCTAAAATCCTTGTTTGACAGACTGGAACAAATGGACTGTTGAAACCAAATGCAGGTCAATCTTGTTTTATTATTTTAACAGTCTCCTTACAAATTGTATCTCCGTTACTGTGGATTTAATAATTGGAGCAAGAAGGACGATTCTGTGGGATGTTCAAGTCAGGAAAGGTGGGGTTTCACCTGAGGTTTAAAAGATGGTGGAGCCAAGGCAGAAGAAAGGTGCTAAGGAAGATGGTGTGGAGCAGAAGATCAGCAACTGAGAGGAGCAGTGTGCCCAGACTGCCTGAGGGGTGATAGGAAGGGCCAGTGCTTGGAAAACAGGACATAAAACTGTAGGAAAAGGGGCTTCACCAGTACTGCTGCCCGTTGATAGCACTGATCTTCCCTTCTGACTGTAACCAGGTAAAATAAGAGCATCCTGGCTTAGCCTCAAACTGCATAAATAGAGAACGCACAAATCAATGTCTGAAACCTTCTGGCAGCAGTAATGTCTGTGGTAGCACTGAGGAATAAGCAAAGGCTCTAAGATTTCACATCTAACTTCTCTTTCATTTTATTTTTCAGCAAATTTTATCAAGGAGAGGAAACCCAAACTGCTGATCCCTCCTGAATCTGCTGGCAGTAGCTCATCAGTCACTGTCATCAAGGGAGGTGTCCTGCTCCTCGAGTGTATTGCTGAAGGGCTGTGAGTAATGCACAATGCTGCACAAACCTAATCACCTCTGCAGGTAGAAATGGGCAAAGAAAAAGTGATATTACAAATTAGGCAACCGTTTTGAATTGCACTCCTACGTAGAGCTTTTTGTACTTGTAAAGCAGCACAGAGTAGATGCAACATTGGTGTATTGGTTATTGCTATAGCTTATAAACAAGTAATTAAAGCCTTATCACGGTAAGTATTGGTTTCTTTTATTGTTATTTTTTTTTTAAATTGAAATTTTTTCAGTAGTACTAATTTTGAGATGTTGAGAAACTAAATAACATCAAGCATCAGCTTCTGTGCTTTGTTTCACCACCTGTAACATTTCCTTTTTTAGTTTTGCCAATTCGGTTTTGGCTCAATGCTTAGAAATTATTCAATTTTTTCCAGGTGTAAGATCTCAGGTGTTTCAAAGCAAAGTTTTTGAGTGATGTAATACAAGAAATCCTTTAAGAAATGGGTGGGAAAAACCAGTGGTCCATCAAGCTCAGTTCCATCAGGAGATGCTGGCTTCTGGCTGCTTCCTGTGGTCCACTTCCCAGCATCCAGAATTTCCATAAAGGATGTTCATTCCATGATGTCCTCGTAGTGTGTGGAGGAACAAATCCAGGACTGTGTAGAACACAGTGAACCAGAATCAGCTGTATTGGTTGGATCCTGCTAAAACCAACAGTAAAGGGCAAACCTCAAACCTTGGACACTTCCAGGGATCCAGGGGCAGCCACAGCTTCTCTGGGCACCCTGTGCCAGGGCCTCCCCACCCTCACAGGGAAGAGACTTTTCCTAATATCCCATCTAATCCTCCCCTCTGTCAGTCTGAACCCATTCCCCTTGTCCTGTCACTCCAGGCTCTTGTAAATAGTCTCTCCCCATCTTTCTTGTAGCTCCCTTCAGGTGGTGAGAGGTTCAGATAGGGAAGGGTTAAAATAGGTGGTCTGTGATGGGAAATCAGGGCAATTCTGTTCCACGTCGTAAATAACAGAACAAAATAAGGGTCAGTAAGGAGAGGGAATGGCTGAGTAGAAGTTCAGTGAAGCTGTGATTCCCCTCTCAGACCTGTTCCTGCTGCACTGACTCACTCAGGCACAAACCCGCCTTGCTCTCGGTCCAGTTTTCCAGTTTTCCCATGCACCTGTCAGTGCAGTGGTCGAGCTGCCACCAGAGAAGCAGAAAATCTGTGCACCCAGTAAACGCCCAGTGAAAGCACAGCCCCTTCTGGTTTGTCTGGGATGGAGCTTTGTGTTGAGAAGAGCCTTAAATCACCACCTCCTCGTGCTGGAGTGGAGCTGCAGGCTCTGGTTCACACGTAGATAATTCACATTAAAGGCTCTGCAATTAAATTCCCTGTCTAAAATTCCAAAGTCAGGATATTTATCTGCCTGCACATGTTCGGGGCATTCTGTTTTTTCCATATGGGCTGGAAAGGGTATTGCTTGCTGAAGCTGGCAAGAAGTTCAGTTGGCATTCCTGAAAGGAGGTGAATTACTTGTCTCTGTTGGACTCACTCCAAGTATCTGCAGTGAGTTTTGGTTCCCTGTTGCAACACTTCCTTGTCTAATTCACTCCCCATCAAGCGAATTTACCAGCCCACAAACCTCCCCAAATCCACAGCTCTGGATTTATAGGGTTTTCAAGGTATTTGATAGGCAAGTCACCTTGGAAATACTCAGATATGAATTTTGATGTGCAAGAATTAATATCGTACACAAGAGGAGAAAGCCAGAAAAGTCTTTCTGTTCCTTTAAAAAAGGGTAAAAAGAAAGAAATACTTTTGTTTCACTCGAAATTTTCCAGGAAACTCTTTTGAAAATTAATTTTTGAACAAAAAAGTGGGGGGTTTTTAAGCAGTCACTTTTGAAAGAATACAAAGTACTTCTTTGTCTTATCACCAAGCACATATTTTCATTGAAATCCTTCAAAAATGCAACTTTTAGAACAAAATGTTGATTTTATTTTGCTAGATTTCCCATTTTCAGCAGAAAAAATGATCAGCTTTCCCTATATCTCTGCCAATCCATCCTGCCAAATGTCCACAAGCCACGGAAGCGGATAGACTGAGCCAGATTTCAAGGAACCCAGATCAGGGGCACCCGACTGCAAAACAGGGAATTAAGCACATTTCCAATCTGTCATTTTTTGAAGATTTATATCCTGGGCAAGGGCAGTGTCAGGAGGGCACTGCCTCGGTGCGGCTCACAGCTGGCTTTGGGACAGGAGCGGGACACGGACTCCTGGAGGGAATAATGGGATATTGGCACGGCCCTGCTCGGTGCTCGTGGAACACCAGAATTTCGGGGTACCTGGGGCTTTGTGCCTGGTGCCAGGCACTGAGCCACGGTGACAGATGGGCACGCGGGGAAGCAGCTCTGGCGCTCTGGGCCTGTGTCCTGCGCCGCGCCGGGCCCGCCGAGCCCAGCTGGGAGCGTGCAGGCGGCGTCTGTCCCCAAGTCCTGGGACGCTGACGGAGCTTTCCAAGGATGGGAAGAGCATCTCGGCCACCTCCCGTGGCTGGCCAAGAGGCAGGCAGACAAGGAGGTCACTGGAATGAAGTCTCTCCCTCCTGGTCTGTCCTCACGTGCCCCTTTGGAGCAGGATGCCGTGAGCCCCGGGCCTCTCCCGCAGTCCGTGCCAACGCATCCAAGGAACGCAGCCTCTGCTGTGTCCTGCTGCAGAACCTGCTCACAGCGGTTCTGCAAATCAACAAGCAGTACAGACCAGCTGTAGTCTAGAGCACAACCCTTAGGAAGCCCCAGAGTTCTAAAAGAGCTCAAAATCCTCCCAAAACGTCACCGGGCAAAGCACAGGTGTGAACTCCAGCAGCTGGGAGGTGAAGCTTTACGGCAGCCTGGTATTCAGCTCAAAACTTTCTTTGTTTCCTTTGTTACCAGCCCAACTCCTCATCTCAGCTGGGTCAAGGTCACTGGAAACATGCCCAAGGATGAACCAGAGACGGAGAATTTTGGGAAGATCCTGAAGATAGAGCAAGTGACAGCGGCTGATGAGGGGACCTACCAGTGCACGGCCAGCAACCCCATGGGCAGAGCCAAGCACGAGTTCCACGTGCACGTGGAAGGTGCTGAGTGTTCTTTACTGAACTTACTGGTTTGGAGCAGAGAGGTGGGGAAAGGGAAGTGGAGAAGGCCCTTTGCTGATATGACCCAGGCAGCCGTATCAATTTATGCTGCCTCTTAAATTTGGGAAGGGTGAAGAAAGTAGCACCTCTTAAAAAAAAAAAAAATATATAGATATATATATAAATAATGCATTTTTATCCCCCTGAATCATAAAGGCCTTACAGAGTGGTGACCAATCTAAATATGGGAGCAGATTCAATACTCTAAAGATGTGAGCTATTCAAGCGGAGATATTGATGAAATGTCCTGTGTTAAGCTGAATGTCAGACAAAAAGATGTAATTATTCTACTTGCTCTTAAAAAGTGTGAAAATGGTTATACTGGGCTGGGTCAGAGGGGAATTTAGCTCAGTTCCTTTTCTTTGGCTTCTACCAACAGTGAGTTCCTAGGGAGGACTGTGAGAAGACAGTGAGCAGACATGGTAGCACCCCTCCCTCCCCTCCTTCACACACTCCTTTGCTGTGAGTTTTGTACAGGGACCACCTGAGCTAAAAGTGTTTTCAATAATCCCTGAAAAGTATCACAAAAACTTGTGAAACAAAGTAAAAAAATACCTTCTACTATTTTTAGCAGCTTAAAAATTGGAAATATGACCCTTTTTGTCATCCCTTTGAGTATCCAAGGCTCCTTCCTCCCTTCTCCTCCTTCCCAAACCCTGAAGGTGTGCACCAGGTGGAGATGCTCTTTCTCAGGATCTAGAACTCTGATGTCTTTGCAGAGCCAAGAACTCTCCCTGCCTTTGCAATTCCCTGCCCATAAATAGCTACAAAATGAGAATCCTGAGGCACAATCCTGAAAAACTTGCTGAAGGCATTTAACTGATGAAAAACCTCCCAACCTCTGCTCTGCAGTTAAAACACGAAATAAATCCCAGGCAGTATTACCTTGTCAGAGTCTGCCAACGGCTTCGTTTTCATCTGGGCTCCTTCTCCCTCCGGGGTCACCAGGATTCCCGGTGGGAGGAAAGGCACTTTCAGCTCCCTGCTCTGTATTTACTCATCAGCTGAGGAGCAGCGTTTTCTCCCCGTGGGTGGTGAATCCTCTCCAGTCACTCCACGCAACCTCGTCCCTTGCACTCTTCCTTCCCTTCCTGGAAGTGTGGCAGAGGAGGATACCAGGGCATGGCAACTTTTCAGCTGCGATGGAGGGGAAGTGCTGACTCCTAGAAATCATTCCAGATGGTTTGGAGCATCTCTGCTGTAGCAGAATATTTTAACAATCTGGCTATGATTTTCTCGGCTGTAAAAATCGATTCCTTCAAAGAAATTGCAGGAGCTGCAAAAACCAAAATACCAGACAAATAACATTAATTTAGCAGTTTAGAATGTTGACCCTCTTCTCCCACAGTCTCTAGAGGAAGGAAAACTTCCTGGCAAATTGTTATTCCTGCTTATGACCAAACAAGTGCAAGGAAATAATCCCACTCCAGCCATTGCAATGTAAAAAATGCTTTGGCAATTGCTTTTAAATCCATTTTCCATGGGTGTAACTAATGCTGCCTACTGTCACCAGCAGGGATCCTTCCTATTAGGAGTCACCTCACATCCAAGGTATCAAGGTAAAATTGAGCCCAAACACTGTTGTCTTCTGCAGTTTCTAACCAGCAAATGTCACTGCCATTAATCAGAGGTGGACACGTTCATCACTCCTGCAGGAGCTCCTGTGAGCACACTCAAGGGCAGATCCTGAGCTCTGGAATGAGCATTAATTTCAGGGAGCTTGTGCTGACGTAGGGCTTCCTCTCACCTGACAGCTTCCCCTCAAAGGATACATGCAGGGAGGAGAAAATTAAATATGGAAGAAAAATTATCTGTTATTAACCTCCAGCCATCCTCAGTGTAGTGCTGGGGTGTAAATCAGCCTTTTCTGTCACTACTCCACGTTTCCTGTTCTTCCTTCTGGTATTTGAGGATCTCAACCAACACCCCACCCTTCTAAATAACAATTTTAATGATATTTGCATGCAGCCCACTTACTAATCCTACTGAGTCCGAGGGCAAAGATTCAGGCAATTATTACCAAACATATGAAAATACTCAGCAAGCAAATTGCCTGTTTGAGCATTTTAATCTCTCTTTGCAAGGGAAGATGTAGCCTGGAATACCTGAGCAGACACAAAAACCCATTATTGTTATTAGAACGAGAGGGAATTATTTAAAAAAATAGAGTAAAGCGAGCCCACAAATTGTTTTGACTTCAAATGTTTATTTGGTTGTTGTTTGTAGTTCACCAAACCCAAGAGAAAATGTACAAATCACCTCAAAATCTTGCAGTATCATAATGCTTGATCTAATGCTACTTTGATCTTGATGGAGGTGCCAAGATGGGGTTTAATGGAAATAATTATTACAATATAATGATTAATTATAGTAACGATGTAATAGCTAAGGGCCTTTGCAGTTATGTCCTGTAATAATTTTATTACTCAGCCAGAGAAAAAGAAAAGAGATGAAATGAATGTGAGGCAGAAGCAGAACTGGGCGTTTTAATCAGGCTCAAACTTTCTGTTTCACTGGAAAATTGCTTTAACAGGGATGCAGACCCCAAGGTGGCAACTGCAGCTGCTGCTGACGCCCCTGGAGTGGGATGGGTTCCCAGCCTTTGGGAAGGTGGGAGGAGAATTTGAACCTGACGAATTGGGAAGGTGGTCTGGGACAAAAAGGATGGGCTTCAGTACGCACAAGTGCAAAGCAGTTCTCACCAGGCAGCTCTAATTGGCTCCATCAGCACAGGCTGGGAGATGCATGGCAAGGGGAACATGCCTGGGAAATATCAGTCTGGCAGAAAAGGCAAAAATCATCCTGGAAAATATAAAGAAAACTGTTGTTGTAAGAGACTCCTGAGAACTGACCAGGCCTCGCCTTAATTAAGCAGCTTTACAACAGGCACTTCTTCAAGAAAGTTCAGGAGAAGGCAGCAAGGGTGGTCACAGAGCTCAAAATCATGGCATTTGAGGAAAAAAAATACAGGTATGTTTAACTTAGGGAAATTACCTCTGGGGAATGCGTAACAGCCTTCAGAGGAATGGAAGTTTCCTCACAAAGTTTCCTGGGGTGGTGTAAGACAGGCAGAAGTTGGTTAGATGTTCCAAATTTGCCCTACTCATGGGGAAGACTCAGTGCTGTCGTAGCAGGAGGGGCTGAGGGCAAGGTTTGGGTCCTTTCTGGGTGTTTTAGGTGCAGATGATCCTTCTCTGTTGCAGAAGTATGGACTCGATGCCCATTTTAGATCCCTTTCATTTCTCGATCTGTCAGTATTTCCCATAAAGACATAAATCTCTAAATCAGGAGGCTCACACTGATAACTCTTGCCAAGCAGAATCAATGATGCAGCAAAATATTTGCCATTCTAGATTAACCGTTTGATTATCCAACCACTGGATTCTGTAGTTGCTAAAAAATAAGTGTATATTCTGTTATTCTTATATTTTGTATACTTGCCAGCGGTGTGGCACATCTGCCCCATGGAAAAGGGGATCTTCAGCCTTCCTGTGAAATTGCATTTCACACTTGGCAAAATCTCATTGCCTCCGACTTCTCAGCAGCATCACTTCCTTGGAGCACCCACAGCAATTCCCAAGCTGAGAAGGAGAGCAGGGACATCATTTATCTGCACACACTGCCAGAGTGTGGAGATAGGAAGGGATCCCTCGGGTGGTTTTATTCAGATGTGCCTGGTGTTTTACCTCCTTTAAAACAAGGAAATATCCTGTCTCAACTACTGAGTTTGTTAGAGGAAAAATTGCGAACCAACCATTTAATCAGGACTGCTACAAACCTTTTCACCTCCATGCCTTTGAGTCATTTCCTGATGAAAGCATGAGAGAGAAGGATGGAAAACGATCTGCAAGACCAAAAGGTGGTGTTTGCAGAGTTTTTTTCCCTGGAGCTAAATACCAGGAATCGTGAGAGGTGTGGTCATGTCACTCTGGGATGGGAACCAGCACTGTGTGAAGAAGGTGGTGGAAGAATCTGTACTGTGTGAAGGAAATGGGAAGATCTTATCATTTCAAATAAGCTTTAGTGTCTTCCATTTTACTGCGGTCTTTATATGTTGATGGAAACATTCATGGGTGCTCTCCTGTGGGAATGCTGCTCTGGGTGTGGAAGTGCATCACACTTCAGGGGTTTTTGTTAATGTCTGTGTGGGTATGAGCAGTGATGTTTTGTTTTAGCATATCACACTGATAACATCTGGAGAGGTCTCACCAGGCAACAGCTCTGTTAATCTTCAAAGCGTTTTAGGAGCACTAACTCATGAATCCTCCTGTTTGCCATGCATGAGCTCACCTTTTCCAAACAGGGAAAGAGGCCCAGTGATCTGCCCAGCACTTGCAGAAGACCTAGTGTCAGGTCTGGTATGAAAATCTTGTAAATTTGTTGCCTTTCAGGGGGAGATAATGATGAATTCAAGGCCATGTTTTGGGTTGAGGCTGCTCACTGAAGGCTCAGGGACCTGCGCTCAGTCAGTAAATGAAGCATTTATGAGATAAATGCTCTTTTTCTCCCCTTCAGTTCCCGTCCCTCATTATGGATGTGTTTTTCCAGCGAGGTTTGGGCACCTGATGCTCAGAAGCTGCTCTGCAGAGGAGAGTTTCCTCAGAGCTTCCCCGGAATATCTGGGAAAGGAGGGCACAGGGAATGCAGAGCACATGGCTGCTCCTCTACCACCACCCTGTGGGCAACATTTCCACACAGAAACCTCTCATCCCAGTGATGAGAGAATGTCTCCTCATTCCCAAATGTGTTATGGATCAGCCTCTGATCTGGATACACGATGGAAGAACTGGATATCGAGGGGACAGTGCATTTCCCCGGCGCAGGGAGAGGGGCAGGCGGAGCTGCTGACTCCTGTCCTGGAGCTCCGTCCTCTCCCGGGAAGGTGCTGGGAGCCACTTGCTCGTGCCTGGGAGGGCATTTGAGCTGGGTGGATATTTGCATCTTGTTTGCCACGCTGAAACAGCCTCACCTCGCTTCCTAAACCTCAGTCACGTCCGAGGGTCCCGGTGGAAGAGCCGGCCTCTTCAGCTTCCCGTCCTTCCCCAGCCTCTCACCCCCCGTTCGTTTTCCGCTCGGGTAAACACTGCCCACTCCCCCGCTCTGCCTGACACTCACCGAGTCTGAAGGCCGGAGCTGGCGTGTGCTGATGCTAATTTTACCTTTCCGCACGTCGGTTTGCAAGGAACACAACCCGGCTGCGGGCTGGGCTGCGGGGAGCCGGCCGGGAAGTGTAGGCGGCGTTTGCCATCTCCTGGAGGATCCCGGCAACAGCAGCGCCGGGCGTTCGGCTGTGACTGATCCCTGCTCTGTCCCCTCTTTCCAGAGCCTCCCCAGTGGCTGAAGAAGCCCGAGGGTGGGGTGTACAGCGTGGGGACAAACCTGGTGCTGCTGTGCGAGGCCATCGGGAACCCCGAGCCCAGCATCCAGTGGAAGCTCAACGGGATGCCCATCGATGGTACGTGTAGGGTCTGTGTTCTCCTTCCCCTGGGGTCCAGCTGGGATGTGCCTGGATGGCATCCAGCTCGAGGGGAGCCACAAGTCCTAAAGCACTGAGCAGTGTCCGGTTTGGCACCTATTTAATGTTTATTTACTTAATGGAGCTCATATTCAAATGGGGTTTTGAAGAGGGGGGTGGTGGTGGGCACTGCACGTGTGGAGCAGTGGTACCTGAGGTGCGGCCTCTGCCTCTCCCATAATGCTCCCATCTTTTGGGGATCCGAGAGAGCTTGAGAACCCTTTGTGCTTCTGAATAAGCCCAAGAGCTGGGGAGCACCGGCCCTGCTCCCTGGTGTAGCAGTATTATTACTATGACTTTTAAAAGTCTCTGTGGGGATTTTACTGGAAATTGGTGCTCTGGAGCACTTTCTTCAGGCCATGGGATTGCTGGCAAAGGCAGTGCACTGGAACTTGCTCTCCAGCTGCTGAGCAAGGTCCTGGCTTGATCCTCAAGATGTGTTTCCCTTTGTCCTCCAAGCAGTGAGGAGAGACTGTGAGCTCCCCAATCCCGGCATTTTCTCCAGCTCCTGACACAATTTGGTGTTTTCCAGGTAGGACCTTCCGAGGGAGAATCTCCACCAGGGAGATCAGCCTCACCAACCTGCAGCTGCAGGACAGTGCCGTGTTCCAGTGCGAGGCCACCAACAAGCACGGCACCATCCTGGCCAGCGCCAACGTGAACGTCCTCAGTGAGTGCCCCTGGCTGTCCTCTCCCAGAGCACAGATCCAACAGCCCACGGGTCCCACTCTCTGACTGAGTCCTCACAGCTTGTAGGGGCTTGTAACCATCCCATAGTTCCTTTGCACTGGCCCCAGATTTTAAGAAATGCGTTGTTCAAATTAATGCAACAAGTCTCATCATGGGCACTATTGTGTGCTTAGCGCAGGCACTCCTGAGCTTTGATATATTCTGTATGTGAAGAACGTGGTTGTGGTTGGGCTCAAAAGCCTGAATTCAAACGTACTGAAACCACTGGGGACTGAACTGTGACCACAACTCTGGTTTTGGGTTATTAAGTGTACTGTTAATCTTTAATTTCGGTTGTGATGCTCTGTCTGTTCTTTGGAGAAAGCGAACAATGGGAATTTGTTTCATAAAAAAACATCTCTAGAGGCAGCAGAACTGGGTCTGTTTTCTGTGCTGGAGCACACTGATGTTTCAATTTGTGACACATCCAGCAGCAAACCCCTGCAATCTGTGTCAGTGAAGCCATGAGAGCTCAGCTGCTCAGTGCAACTGGTTCCAAACAGCTGTGAAATTCCCATTAAGCACCTCAGCCTTTGACCTTTGCTGGGAAAGGAGATGATGCAGGGACAATATGGATGTTCCCAGTTCTGAAATGCAGTGCTGCTCATCTTGCACTCTCTCCTGCAGATATTGCTCCCTTAATACTGACCTCAGATGGGGAAAACTATGCCACGGTGGTGGGTTACAGCGCCTTCCTGCACTGTGACATTTTTGCCTCACCTGCAGCAGATGTCAGATGGTAAGATACTGGGAATCGGTGTTTTCATGTCAAACACGTTCCTGCAGGCTCCCCAAAGACTGAAAAGTCTGCTAGTTGTTATTTCTGTGCAGCTAAGATTAGGAATTTGTAACAGAACTGTATCTAATGTAAGTTTTCCGTGTTTAAATGTGCTTTTAAGGGTTTTCAAGAACTGGTTTGTAAAAAAAAATGGTTCATGGAAGTCCCCAATACCTATGTGAGACAAGTACCAGGCTATACATTAAGCAAAGTCATGCTGGGTATAGCCAAATTCTGCTGTAGCTTCATTCACCTTAGTTCAGTGTTGGCAATTCTTTAAACTTTGGACACATCACTGAGGTGGAAACGCAGTGACTTACAGAACATATTTACCTGGACGCGGTTCCATAGGGTTGGAAATCACAGGATTGTCATAGCAGGTGACAAGTGCAGTAAAATTGCAGATGGCAGCTATAGGTTAAAGACAGAGTAGTTTACAGACGTTTTTAGAGGCGGTCATTGCGGGTTTGATGTGCAGGACTCTTATGTCCCTTTATGATTCGCTGCACGTGGATAAAGCATCTCACTAATCGTGACTTCAACGGCTCAGCGGCAGAGCTGAGAGCCAAAATTCCCATGCAGTAACCCCTCGCCATGAAATAACACTTCCTGCAGCCCTAGGAGTAACCCAGACCTATTTTTATCATCTTTAGGACTAAGGATGACAGCATAGAGCCCCTTTCAACGTTCCGCTATGAGTTAAACAAGAACGGCACGCTGGAGATCAGAGACACCAGGAAGGAAGACTCAGGATCCTATGCCTGCTGGGCTGCAAACTCCGTGGGGAAAAGAGCAATCACTGCTAATCTGGATATTAGAGGTGAGGGCTCACTTGTGAACAGGAAAAAACTTCCACAACTGCTAAGGTTTTATGTTTGCAATTTTTCCGTTAAATATATCATTACTTAATATTCAGTCCAGGATACAGATTTATTCTGTGAATGTGGAAATTCCCCAGACACTATGACCTGAAATTGTCACAGGTCTCATATATATGCAGCCTTTAAAATTGTCCCAACTTTTCAGTGGGATTTCTCCCTGCTCACACGTGGTGTTCACTTTCTTCTTGGCACTTGCAGAAGCTGCATAAGCCACCAAAAATCTGCAATTTACACCTCCATTCACTTCATTATCTTGAAAGGATTTTCCCTCCCTTCTGCCACTGGCCCTGCTACACTCAGAGCAGGTTCGTGGCTGACCCTAAAGCTCCTTCCCAAACTGAATTAACTCCCAGAGTGGACACCAAGCACGCTGCAGGATAAGCTGGGAGTGCTGCTGGTTTGAGGACTTTGCACTGGGCTTTTGCCTATTTGTTGATAAATATTTGTCAATAGAGCAAAAAAAAAATTACTCAGATGTGTTGACCTATAAATTTTAGATCCACACCTTGTGCTCCTCGTGTTTTAAGGAATTTCTGTGTTGGTTGGTGGCAGGAGGGGTTTTTTTCCCTGGAGGGTGTGATGGCAGTGAGCAGCTTCTGTTGAGCACACAGCTTACATTTAGTGGGTTTTATACAAATTCACTTAGGATTTAGGGCTCGCCAATAAAACCCTTAAACACTCAATTAGCAAAGTCCTCTAACACACTCTCTGATGCAGGTTTGCTGTGACAATCCTGAGGAAAGAGCCCACTCTCTTTGTGTTCCATTTCCACCCACTCCCTTTGCTTTGTAAATTTTACAGTGACAATAAACATGAAAATGTACAATGAAATTCTCACAGAGCAACATTTCACTGCAGAAATAAATTCAGCTAAGTGCTTTCTTCTTACTTATTCATCTGTTTCTGCGTTCAGATTACAGTCAATTAAAAGAACAAACTTGATTGCAATAATTTTTTCTCACTTGACTTTAATAAGCTTGTAATTTTTCTTGGATCATTGCCAAAGCTTATTTCAAATGGCAATTAGACATAAAAATCATATTCAAGCCCCTTTTTTTTTTATCATCCATTTCATGACAGGCTGCTAACAAGGATTTTCACCTGTGACCTTTTTTTTTGGTGGATTGTTTTTTACTGGAGCTCTTTGGTTTGGAGGAAACTAAAAAATGATTCGAGATAAAAAATGTTCAATGATAAAAAATGATTCAAGATAAAAAATATTCAATGATAAAAAATGTTTCAAGATAAAAAATTAAATCCTAGCCAATATCTATTTCAAAGCCCACCATCCTTCACTTCAAATGTTTGTATATATAACAAAAAAAAAAGAGACAGGATTGTTGCTCCTAAGGTTGATTTTTATATATGAAGTACTTGGTGTAAATTTGATGTAATAGTCCCTCTCTCTCCTAATCAAAGTGTTTCTCTGTGATCAATCAGACGCCACAAAACTTGTTGTTGCTCCGAAGAGCCCCCGAGTGCTGAAATCACATTCAATTTTATTGAAATGTCAGGCTGAGTATGATTCACACTTGAAACACAGCTTTAAATTATCCTGGAGGAAAGATGGAGATGAGCTGCCAGTCAACAGCACGGGAGGTGGCAGGTGAGTGGGGAAGGAACAAGGCTTCTCTTGATCTCACCTGAATAATGTGCAGTGGTGCTGGGACATGAGTTTCATTAAACATGAGCCTTAATAGCTTGAAATGCAAATTTATGTCTGCAAGAATCCTCCACGTGATACGTGAATAGATCTGCATTTTATGCACATATAAATATAAATGCAGCTATGTGAGTTTTCAGCCAAATGATTTTGGGGGTTTTATCAACTCTCTCACCATCACAGAAGGATATAAAAAGTTATACATTTATATCTATATATAAAATACATATATTTATATATGTATATAATATAAATGTTGTCTCAGCCCAAAAACACAACCCTGGCCCTGGTACAGTCAACTGGGAGGTTGTTTCTCCACTTCAGTGGAACCACTATTTTCCTGTGGTTTGGCCAAAACAAAGTCTTTGCCATGCTGAAGTGAATGGAGAACAGGTTTCAGGGATTCTGCCTAAAATCCTACATGGAAAAGCAATGAGTTTTTCCTATATATAACTTCAGGACTTGCAAGTCCAGGCTGAATTTTGCCCTCTTTTTGAGTTTCCATTGACCTCAGGGAGATGGAGCTCAGCCTTTATTCCATAGGAAGGGTCCCACAGTGGGCAATCAGATGTCTTTATTAATTACCACAGGAGAGGGATGGTTTCCTAAATGCTGCGGTCCTGGAGAGGCTGCCAATCCCACTGAGCCCACCTAGGGTGGGGAGGCAGTGCCAAGGAAATGCCATGGAGTCCATGTCCTTGGATTCATGGCAGCTTCCCTGGTGCTTTGGACACGACACAAGAGGCTTGGGAACGCTCAGTTTTACTCAACCCTTCCAAAAATTCCATGATACACCCCATATATCTGACTCATTTATGACGTGCCAAAATCCTATGTCCCAGACACTCATCCAGTGCATATCAATGTGGTTCTTTTCAGAGCAGGATTGCCAGGCCAACTTCCAGCCATGGGGGCTAAATTGCTACAAAACACAAATAGTCCACAGCACAGTGTGCAACAGAGCCACAATTACATTTTAATGTAACAGACCCAGTGTGCAACTATTTCATCAAAATATCCTGGTGCCAAGTGCTTTCATGAACAATTTTTTGCAGAACAATGTGTCTCTCTGTCATATTTATCTTACAGATTTTTCTCATCCTTATTACCTTTTTTTTTTTTTTTTTTTTGCGTCCCTGTAGGATAATTCTGGACAGGGACACCCTGTTCATATCCAGTGTAATCCTGGAGGATCAAGGAGTTTACACGTGTGTGGCCAGCACTTCCCTGGACACGGCCAGGGCGGAGGCGCAGCTGATCGTTCTTGGTAAGGGTGGATGTCCCCCGTGTGGAAACAGCAGGAATGGCCACTGCAGCACTTCTGCTTCTTTGCTTCTTTTCACAGAGCCTCAATAACCAAATTTCAC
Organism: Atrichornis clamosus; assembly: GCA_013400975.1. Taxonomy (NCBI): domain Eukaryota; kingdom Metazoa; phylum Chordata; class Aves; order Passeriformes; family Menuridae; genus Atrichornis; species Atrichornis clamosus. The sequence goes on from WBMZ01002148.1 coordinate 16,252, forward strand.
AGCTTAACCTCAGCTGTGCTCTCCCTTATCTCCAGGAACGGCAATGCTGACACAAACTTGGTTTATATTTAATCTTTGCTGTAGTAAGATGAGGCAGCATTTTTTGTCCCAGTTCAGGAGTCCCCCCCAGTGGCTGTAGGAGTTGCCCAGGCTGGAAGGTGTAAGAACATGCTCACGATGGCTCTGCTGCTGCTTTGAAGTCCTTGGTCACTCCTTCTCCCCGCTTTACTGGAGGTGTGCACAAGAACTGGAGCATTTTTTGAAGAAGGAAATCAGGCCAGTACTTGGATGTCCAGCTCCTCTAAGATCAGTGAAAGTGGAGCCTCTAAAAGGATTCATTATCTCTGTGAACCTGAGCATAAATTATTGTCCAGGGCTCAAAGAGCAAGTCCACAGCAGAGAAAAGCCTTGACCCCCAAGGTCTGAAGCTTGACCTTGTGTGAGCATCCCTGCATCCCTCCTGAAGGACCCCTTGGAATTAAGGGGGTGAGCTTGTGGAGTGCTGTACACATGTACCCAAGGGCAGCAACCAACAGCTAAAATTCTGCTTTCTGGTCAGAATTTTGGCCAGCCTGCTCTAGTGGAAGGTGTCCCTGCCCATGGCAGGCGGGGCTGGAATTAGATCATCTTAAAATCCCTTCCAACCCAAACCATTCTGTGATTTCATGTTTCTGTGCCAGCTTTGAATCTTTTTAATTACATTAATTTTTGCTTCAGTTTACATTTTTATGATTTCTGGCAGTGATTGCAGCAAGAAATAAGTCAATCTGCCCTTCAAGATGTTTTTTCCACTTTAAAGGAGAGAGATTTTTCAGTAAATAGTAAATGAAGAAGATACTGTGCACATTATTTATGGTACTGTATCCTTCAGTGCTGTATAATTCAAAATGTTTGTAGACTATTCATTACATTACTTATGAAAATTTCATAAAGCACTTTATTCCTGTTTAAAAAGGTGGTTTGCAGAAGAAGAAAAACAGTTTTGTGCTGTTTTCCCTTGTTTATCATGTATAAGGAAGGTCTTGGTGCATTAACAATATCTGTTATTTTCCAAGTGAAAAATTCAGGTTTCTTTTGCAATGAAAGGCTTGTGGGATGAGTAAAGGAGTAAATATGGCACAGATGGAGACATCAGAATATGGGCAACAAAGGGTAAAATAAATATTCAGTTAGAATAATTCTAAGTATTTGTTGTATGTTTAATGAACAGGTAGAGGGGTGAGTATCTTTAAGATGCACCATCAGCATCTTTAAATTAATATATTGAATTTTAACCAGATATGCTCCAAGAGTAAAACAGCAAAATACCCATAGATAAAACTGTGCTTTCCTGATTTTTCACAGGTACAACAGAAACAGGGAAAGAAATGCAAAGAAAAACAAAACAAAACAAAAAAACCCCACACCATCCAAATATAAACTTTTCAACATACCCTGAGATGAAAACTCAGTATTGCAATATAAAAAAATCAGTGCAAAAAAAAAAAATTCATTTCTTTCACAATGACAAAGAGTCTTGGTGGTTAAAATAACTGGTTTTCCTGTAAGAAATGACATTGTCAGCCAAAAATATCCTTGGGACACTGGGGCAGGGAGAGGTCGAGGAGCAGTTGTCACATCCACCACCACCACCTCTCCTTGCTGTGTTCTCTGGGCAGCATTCGTTCAGCTGCAGGTAGATAATTTTCTATTTTCCTATTAATACAGATCCCCGTGGCTGGGATAATGAATGTTCTCCTTTCACTCAGACTCTAAAAGTTCAAGAACTGCCAGAGCTGAGTCACCTTTTCCCACTCTGGTTTGCAGCAGAGTAAATCCGAGTGATGCTGATACAACTTCCTGCCCAGAGCAGTGTCGATATCTGTTAATGATTAAGTAGATCTTGGCCTTGATTTGGAAAGACAAATCTGTTGCTGCAAGCACAGTAATGAGGGTAGATGGAAATGAATTCGAGAAGGATACTGTGTTTACAAGGGAAAAACCAGGACCAGAGGATTCAGCCTGGTTTTCTGTAATAAAATTGATCTTTCAAAGCAATTCCCACTTTCCACAACTTGGCCATTTTGAAATCAGAAGGTGTTTTCCCACCATCTTCATTGTGCTGCTCCAATCCTATGGAAAACACCAGGACAAACTGAAAGAGCTTTCTGTGCTCCTGACACCACTTCTTTATTTCCCAGATGTTCCTGACCCACCAGAAGACCTCCAGCTCTCGGAAAACCAAAACCGGAGCGTTCGGCTCTCCTGGAAAGCTGGGGCCAGCCATAACAGCCCTGTCAATGGTAGGAAGGGGTTTTTAGCACCATTTTTAGTGCTCTTCAGCATCCTGGCACGTCCTGGCTGCCACAGGACACGAGCCCTGCTCACGGCCAGCTTTAATCTCTTTGGCTACGGCGGTTCATTTGTTGTAAGTTCATTTCCACCCGCGCTGTTTCTGAGCCGGTTTTTAAACTTTTTTTCTTGTGTTTTTTGTCTCTTTTCTTCCCCAGAGTCGATTATAGAGTTCGAAGAGAACCGCTGGGAGCCGGGGCGGTGGCAGGAGCTCAGCAGAGTCCCGGGCAATGACACCACAGCCCTGTTGTCCCTGGCTCCATATGTGAATTACCAGTTCCGTGTGGTGTCCGTCAACGCCGTGGGCAGGAGCCAGCCCAGCAAACCATCCCTGCGCTATGCAACCCCTCCAGCTGGTAAACCTGGGTCTGGGCTTCTAAATATTAGTATTTTCAGTGGTTTTTGGGAATATCTGCGCCCTCCTGTGCTCCAGAGGGTGTGAAGGAATCAGGGTCGCCTGTGCTGCTCAGTGGCAGCCCCAAGGATTATGAACAGTAGGTGGGAAACACCCTCAGCTGGTTCAGTGGGCTGGAATAACCCTCATCAGTTTTGGTGGGGCAGATGACCACTTTAATTGACTGCATTAATTAAAGTAGTGCATTTTCAGAGAAATAAAATCAGCTGGAGGATGCCTCGTGACAAGCCATCATTATCCATCTTCTGATATTTTATATTAATGTCAATTAGATGGGAACCCTGCTGGGATGAATTCTTCAGTGGTTGGTAAAACCAGAGTGGCCCAGCAGTTGCACATCAAATGTCCAGGCGTTGTTTTGAGCATTTGATGTGCAGTTAGAACAAATCTAAATTTTAATGACCTGACTTGCTGTGCTGCGTAAAATTCCAGAGGATGCCAAAGGGAGGAGTCCACGCTGCTGGGTTTTCCTACCAGGGCACTTCCAGCACCCCACTCTGCTGATTTTCCACCCTTTGCATCCTTTCATGGACAAGCAATTGCTGGAGAAGAGCTGGGTTTACAGGGAGCCTTTCAGGAGCACTGAGCTTGTCAAAAATCTCCATTTGCAGAGCATTTCACCGTGGCAGAAAATGTTGTCTCCCTGAAAGTCATTTTTGAGGCCAACTGTTCAGCACAGCATTTGCATTCCTTGGCATTTTTCTCTCTGTTTTTCCCCCTTTACTTCAATTTCAGGTGCTTCTTCAGCTTTTCAGCTGTGTGTGTCCCTCTAATGATGCACCTTCTGTTTGCTATCCCCACAGGGAGAAAAATCTCTTCCTCATAATCCCCCTACATCTGGTGCTTTCAAATCCAAAAGTCACAGTTCCATGTTAGCTGGTGGCTCCAACCAACAGGGACACTTAGGAATCAAAACTGCATAAAGGATGTGTTTTGGTCCCATCAGCTTTGCTGATCCAAATAATTCATCTCATGAACGTTTTTTTTGTTTAAGTGTCTGTCACTAATTGGGATATTTCACATCCTTTTTGGCATTTAAATGCTAAACATAAATAAAACCCTGGATGTGCAAGTCAACCTTATCACCTGTGTGGTTTCAGCTCCAGACAAGAACCCAGAGAACATCAGAGTTGAAGCTTCTGAACCGAATGAAATGGTGATGAAATGGGAGGTAAGGGAAACGTGTCCATCAGTGCTATAATACTGGAAATGGGTTTCCTCTTCCAGCAGCAGTTTCTAGGGCAGAATGGAATTTATCAGAATGTTGTTTGAATATAATTACGTTTTAAAACAGATCCCTTGACTTCATCTCCCTTTCTCCTGCCCCTGTTTTCTAGGAAATATTAGCAAATCCTATAGGAATGATCCTTTATTCTTCTGAAAGGTAAATTTGCTTAAATGTATTCTGAATTTTCACCCCCACTATCATTTTTTGTTTCAAAAGACGTTTTTTAATGTCTGACTTCACAGGATATTAAAAAAAATATGGAACTCCTATAGAACATAGTGAGAATTCCCCAAACTTTGCTCTTCTGTGCTGCTTGTACCCAAGAAAGTGCTTCAAATAATTGAGGTCTTACCCTGCTCTGCAATTAAAATTACCAGCCAGGCCCAGGGAGGGCATGGGTGACTCATGAATTCTGCCCTTCCAGCCTGGAGGTTTAAAAATGCCACAGATCACTTGTCTGAGAGAATGTGAGCTTGAATTTTTACACCAAGAACTAAAGGAATGTGGATAAACCTCCAAAGCCTACGATGTGCATCAAAGGAATTATGTAAAAGTCTTGAGGATGCTTTCCAGTCTTCAAATTTCCTGGGTTTTTTAAGCTTAGAGCTTCTGTGCCAGCAGTTGAGTTCTCTATTCCTTCATTTGGCACATATTTCCACAGCTGTGGAAGGAAGCATATCTTTGTTGAGCCTGGAATTGCACACAATCTGCATGAGATTTACTTCTCAATCTGCTGCTCCCAGCAAAGAACAATAAATGTTTCCCCAGTGTGAACTCATGGCTTGGGCTATAATTGCATCCAAAAGGAGATGGCCCTCTAGATCCATGGACGTGGATTTGAATGGGATTTTTAGCCCAGGGTGAGGGAAGACACTCCTACCTCTCAAAAAAATGGTTGGACTCGATGATCTTGAGGTCTTTTCCAACCGTAAGGACTCTGTGAAATGCAGAGTGGTAGCACCCAGTATGGTTACTGGGAGATCTGGGATGGCCAATATGTCTTTGAGCGCCAGGAAGTTTGTAATCACTGCTCAGACGGGACAAAAATGGAAGTGAAAGCTGAGACTGAAAGGAGAGAATAGGATGGAAAGGCTTTGTTAAATCTTGTTGGATCATTAAAATGTTGTTAAACAGGATATTCATTTATTTATGGCATTTCCTGTGTGCTTTTCAGAGGAGCTGCTGGGCACTGCACTATTTCTGACAGACAAAGGCTGCAAAATGATGTTAATCTGCCTATTTTGGATTAAGAGGCCAGCTGAGCATTAGTGACTCGATTTTCAGCCAAGGATTTGCAGCATTAAGGGAGATCAAAATAAGAGTCAAGCAGTGCTGCAATTTAACTCTAAACAAGAAGTGATTTTTTAGTAGGAATTTTTAACTTCTTCAGCTTCTCCTGCAAATCCCACTCCCTGGGATCTTTGCCACGGAGGTGGTGCCTGTTAGAAAGCTGCCCAATCTACCAACTCCTTTGCCACAGTCATCCCAAAGGTCCTCACGGGAATTTTTGCAGCTCCCCCAGGTTTAGGTCCCCCCATGCATGAGGAGCGTCGATGGGGCATCACTTTCTGCTGGTAATTGATGCCATGTCAGACCTCTGTGTGCAGCTTGGATACACACCAGCTATCATATATTTAATATTTACATCTATTTAAATATTATCAAAATGGGATAAAATAGGTGGAAAACACACACAGTTGGTTCAGTGGACTGAAATAACCCTCAGCATTTCTTCTAGGGCAGGTGTGTATTTAACTTTATTAATTAAAGTGGTACATTTTCAGAGAAATAAACTCAACTTGAGAATGTCTCCTGACAAGCTATTGCTGTACATCTTCTAATATTTTATAAATTCATGTTAATTAGATGGGAGCCCTGCTGGGATGAATTCTTCAGCTGATTGGTAAAACCAGAGTGGCCCAGCAGTTGCACATTAAATGTCCAGGCAGTTTCAAGCATTTGGTGTGTAGTTAGAACAAATCTAAATTTTAATGACCCAACTTGCCGTGCTACATAAAATTCTAAGATAAAATGCAAATTTTATCTCCACTAAAAGGCACACACAACCTTCTGCCAAAATATGCAATTTAGTTGTGCTAAAGGCATGTGGTTTTACATCACACAGGAAAACCTGTGGCAAAACAAAACCTGATGTATGTAGGATGCAGAAAAATGTCTCCTAGCAGTTAATCTGGAATTTAATCCAACTGTTTCTCTGTCTTCACCCTCCTTTCTCTTGAAGCCATGACGTCGTTCTTCCAGTCATGTTAAAATTAACACGACAGCGAAAAGTCAAAGCTTCCTTTTTTATCCTCTTTTCTCTCCCAGTGTTGTAACACACATTCCGAAATTATCCCCCCTCCCCTCAGCTCCTGTTTCATGATTACCACAAAGGCAGACAAGGTCTCTTTTAACTTCCCCACAGCCATTGAAACCCGTGGAGAGGAACGGGCCGGGGCTGGAGTACAAAGTCAGCTGGAGGCAGCGGGGAGTCGAGACCGACTGGAACGAGGAGACGGTGAAGAAACATTCCCTGAGCGTGCAAAACGTCCCCACCTTCGTGCCTTACGAGATCAAAGTCCAGGCAGTGAATAATTTAGGATCTGGCCCTGAACCAAACATTACCATTGGATATTCGGGAGAGGACGGTGAGTGGCAGAAACTTTCCTGTGAAAACTGGGGGTTTCTTGTGCTGCAAAACACTCGTGTGTGGAGTGATGGATTAGGCAGCCCAGAGCTGCTGGAATGCCAGTGCTCAGCCTGATGGGCTCCATGAGGCCTGGACATGATCCGTGCTGGTGGCCTGGATGCCAGCTTGCTGGAGTGTGAGGGGTTTTTTTGGAAAGGTCACTTGTGCTTTCATTAATCTCAGTTGTTGGGTTAATCTGGGTACTTGTTTGAAGGCCACAGTCCATAAGAAGTCTTTGAAGTGTATCAGTCGTGCTGTACTTGGTGGGAAAAAAATCTTTATGTTCTCTGAGGCTCAACTCAACAGTTTAACACTGTCAGGAGTTAAATACTCTGACAATTAGGGACAAGCTCACAGGCACTGGGTTTTTAAGGGAATTTACAGACCATGCCACATTCCCATGTATGCTGCTGTTGCCTTCTCCACGAGTCCTTCAAGAACACTTTGTTTTCTCCAGCCTGGATTTCTGTCACGTGATTTTCCATGGCTCCCAGGTGGAGTTTCAGTGCTGGAAATGCACCTGGTGGTGGCCAGACAGGAGAATCCCCACTCCACACCCAGAGGTGGGAATGGGAAGGTTTGGTGGTGCAGAAAAAGTGGGGAATAGTGGGAACAAGAAGAAAGAAACTCCTCAGCATGTTTGTTTTCTTTGTCTGTCTGTGACGAGTCTATTTTTACATCTATCAGTGGAAAATCTTCCTTGCAATTCACTTGTCAATGGATCAAGGCCTCCTTTTTTTCAGGCACTGTAATAGCTCTCTGTGTTATGCAGTGATTAAAATCCTACTGTTTAATGAGCTTAGTTGTAAAATGAAATTGATTATAAAAAAACCCCTTTATGATTGCCTTCTTGAGTGCTGTGTTAATCATTTTTTTATTCTTCTCACTGCTGTAAGCATTGCTTGAAACAGGAAATCATAAATACTGGTATAGAAATTCATGTGTCCCAGTGCACATGTATTCCAGCCCTCAGCAGAAAACCCTGATATGGAAAAATAATGTTTATTGGCCCATTTCACTCACTGGATGCAGGTGGAATGGCTTTTTTCTTGCCTGCAGTGAGACTGCATGAACTGGCACAGCTGGAGCTGGAAAGCCAAGCCCTAGAGCGGTGAACATTGTAAATCTGGGCTCTTGGAAGTGTCTTTAACACCTGGGACTTTTGTTTTTACAGTTCCAGATGCTGCTCCTTCGGGCGTGTCGGTGGAGGTTGTGAACAGCACGCTGGTCAAAGTGTTCTGGTTTGGGATACCAAGGGACAGAGTTCGTGGACACTTAAGAGGCTACAAGGTTAAAAATTTATATATATATATATATTTATATGTAGTTGAATAAACTGCTAAATGAGTCTCAGATTGCTGTCTCCCATTTTTGGGAAGATGAGAAAGATCGTTATCATGTTCAGCCCCATACAACGTAATTTATTACAGAAATCCCAATCTCCATGCAGGTTAATTGGTGGAAAACAAAAAGCATGCTGGATGGAAAAAGGCATCATCCAGAGAAACACTTCCTGACATTTGTAGGAGACAGGAACTATGGGATGATTCCTGGTCTGGAGCCCTTCAGTGAATTCCACCTAACGGTTCTGGCTTTCAACTCCAGAGGAGATGGCCCCGAGAGCTCCCCCGTGGTGTTTGAGACTCCAGAAGGAGGTAAGACACAAGGAGAATATGGGATGGGGGGACTCGCATTGAAGTTGTCCTTGGAGCAAGGTGAGTTGATTCCTAATTTAAGGTGATCGTAAAATCTCTATTTGGAGAACCCTTCACTCGGAAGGGGAGCTGTAGGTGTTGAGCTAAACTCAACACCTCATTTAACAAGTGTAGGGACAGACCTGTTCACCCTTCTCTGAAAGCTCATCCCTGTGTTTTCCAGTCCCTGAACAGCCTCGTTTTCTAAGGATCCTGAACTTTGACAAGGACTCTGTCACCCTGTCCTGGGGACTTCCCAAGAAAGCCAATGGCCACCTCACTGGCTACATTTTGCAGTACCAGATAAGTATGTGCTTGGTTTACTTTGAGTTTAGAATGAGTTAAAGGCTCACAGGTGTGATGTGCACACAGGCTGCCAGGGGGCAGGCTGAAGTCAGCTTCCAGAGCTGAAAGTTTTCCATGCACTTTTCCCATGTAAGCTCCCCTTGCTGCCATTCCCTATCCCACATTTATAGGCTAATTCAATTATTTCATATTGGCAAATTATACCTAATGTTGTAGTTCAGAAGGCCCATAAATTGTAGGTGCATTTTACTGAAGTGAAACACATTCAATGCAAAATAAATGGTAATGAGTGCACTTTATAAAGCCACGTTCATACAGATCTGCACACGATGTCAGTGAGCTTCTCCCGCCATAAAGTGAAACACAACCAACCACCTGAGTCATGGTATTGAGCAATCACACTGAGAAACAACCAACCACCAGGGCATTTCTTTCTTACTTGCCTTTGAAAGGACTGACAAACAAAGAGAACCTCAGGCAGGACCCAGACTGCCACAACACAAGTTGTGTGGTGTGGTGACAATTCAGGGCATTTTATACGTTCTTTGAGGATGGAAAAGGATTAGATTGTGCCCTATTTATAAAAAAGCAACAAAACATGTACTTTTCACTTATTTCTGCTGGTAGCAGAACTGCTCAGTTGCCTTTGCAAACAGGCTGGAGCCTGGATCTTCCCTTTGGTTTTGCTGATTGTGGGCAGGGAGGGTCAATTTACAGAATCCCAAGGATGGGTCAGGTTGGAAGGGTCATCTGGTCTCACCTCCCTGCTCCAGCAGGATCATTGCAAAGCACATGGCACAGGATTGTGTGCAGAGGGTTCTGGAATGTTCCCAGTGAGGGAGACTCCACACCCTCTCTGGGCAATCTGTTCAGCACTCAGTCACTGCCCAGGGAAGAAGTTCTTCCTCATGTCCTGGTGGAACCTCCTGGGCATCAATTCCCGCCTGCTGCCATTTGTGCCATTGCTGGGCCCGACTGAGCAGAGCCTGGTCCATGCTCTGACCCATCCCTTCAGATATTTCTGTATATTTATATGTGTATTCCTCTCTCAATTTTCTCACAACCCCTCCTTCAGCTGCCAGCTCTGAGGAGCCAGAGCAGAGCACGCACAACAATCTTCTAGTTTGCCTGTAAAAGTTTGCAGATGTTTGGAAGCAAAGCAAGGAGCAATTCATACATATTTAACAATCTAGGAGACAGGAGTTCTTACCTCCCACTCAGGCTGTGCATATCTGGAGCCAGAGAGCTTTTTAAGAGCAGCAATAGCTCAACGAGCCATCGGGAGATTGACAGGGAGGATATAAATCCCGTTTAATACAGGCAGGAAGGGAGGTACACTTATCCAGGCTTCCTGCTTCCCGTTCCCTGCGGAGTGCTCCTCCTGGGAGCATTCAGGCTGGGTTTCCCGTGGCTCTGACTGGGGTGCTCTTCCCTTGCAGTCAACGAGACGCACGAGGTGGGCCCCGTGAGCGACGTGAGCGTGGCCAACCGCTCCACACTGAGCTGGAGGCTCGGGGGGCTCGCCCCCAGCACCAGGTACAAGTTCTACGTCAAGGCCTGCACGGCCAAGGGCTGCGGGAAGGCGCTCACCGAGGAGGGGCTGACGCTGGCCCAAGGCAGTAAGTCCACAGGCACGCTGCTTTCGTGTGGGGGAAAATCTACGGGGAATGGGCCAGGCTTGGCGTTTCCTTTGTAATTAGGGGGAAATGAATTTGTTTTTCTTGCCGTGAGAGCGATCAATGAACTTTTTAACTGCCGTGCAGTTCTTCAGGGAAGCAGGGCTCATCTGTTCCATTTTGCTGTGCAGTCCTGTTTCTGTTCCCACCCATCAGCTCTTCAAGCCATGCTGGAGGAAGTGAATTGCATTTAGGCACGAACAGAAAATTGAACTAATATTGTAAAAACAAATTCTGCCCACGCATGAAGATGGGGGACTGCCAGCAACATTAGGGTCAGGTGTTTGACATGGAAAACCCAGATAAACATGAAGTTGACTGCGTTTGATCCATTATTTATGATTATTTTATCAGAGACTGGGTGTGAACACTGGTGTGCCACTTACACCCTATGCTGAAACACTGATGTTCAGTGATTTAAAGGAAAATCCCAAGCACTGTATGATAGCTCATCTTTCACTTTCAGCTGAAATGAAATAAAATGTACTGTGCTCAGCAAGTCTGAAAACTCCACAATACCGAGGAGCAGCTCCTCGCTATTAATCAGAAACCATTGCTGTGCACTTGCCACAGGGAAGGAGAAAGAGAATGTGATAAGCAAAAGAGTCCTGGCTGCATCATTTTTAGCAAAGATAAGAGTCTGGAGCAATGTTGATATTAAATACAAAAATGGTGCTTGTTGCACCATGTCCTGTTGTATTTCTAAGTTGCAGAATTATTTTCAGGTACTGGCAAAACATGTGAAAAGTATTTTAAACCATCATGTCTCAGTTCAGGATCCAGTCATGAACTACCATTTGTTTTCTCAAGTAGTAAAACTCCTTCTCAACTCTCTTGTGGCCTCCAGTCTCACTGTAGTAAACAGGTACTCACCTAGTAGTAACTATTAATCACCATGATTTAAAACTTACTTTTCATTAAGGGAAGAAAAATAGTTTTTTTCCTTTTTCTTTCCAAGCTAAAAATACACCATTTCCCCTCATTAGTTACCTTTTCTGGCCTTCACTGGGCAGCCAAAATAATGTGTTTTGACTCCTTGAAAGTCTATAACTTCTTGGAATCACCTTGTCAGGGTTTATGGCATGCACCCATGGTGTTGCCATTCATTTTGTTCTCATTCTCTACTTTCCTAAAGTTTGTTTCAGCAGTGGCAACACCTGACTCTTGTGAAAAGCTCTTAGGATAAAGTAGTCTAATTAATAAAAGCTGCAAGGGTTCAGGTCTAAGATTTATGTGCTCTCCTTGCTGGTTCTCAAGCCACCCTAAATTAGGGCACTGCATCTGTCACTGGGATGCCATTAGAGTTCTGTGCCATTATTTCCTGGCTAAATTGTTGAGATATTTTTCACCTAAACATGATAGGCTGGGAAGAAAAAAACCCCACTCTTTTCAGTGACCTTCTTGGGGTTTTAAGCTGTGGTTTGGGAAGCGAGGCAATTGCTCAAAATTAAAACAATCTCTCTTTTTGAAGAAAGGGAGTGATTTCAGAAGTCAAAATTTGTCATTTAAAGGGACCCACATAAATGACAGATATAAAATGTGGTGCCCTCTGAAATGAAACTCCGTGCCAGAGCACTCCACGTTTCTTTGGGGTTTTGATTCACTGATTCTATAACCACTCTGTTCCAGTTTAATAATAAAACCATAAAGCTCTCCTTGTTCATTTTAAGGCTTTGAAAACTTCCACTCCTGCAATACAGCCTTTGCTGTGAGTATTTCAGAATTTCGCAATACATTCTGCCAGGAAAGTGGAGATGTTGAGGTGGAATCTCTGGATTCATTCACGTTTTATTTTTTTAACTTGATCTCCATCACCGCTGTTGCCTTCATTTATTTGCAGTTATCCCTGCTAGGATTGTCTGGAATTAGAAAGAAAAGGGAATCTCTTTATTGAATATGTACATTTGTGAGGATTCTTGTAGCACCACTGAAAACAAATCTGTGCAGGGAAAATAAATCAGATATGAAACCCTGATAGGCAACCTAAGATCTTTATCATTTCTTGACAAAATACTCTGGACAATCATGAAGAACCTGGGCAAAAGAGAATTTGCATTGTGCTACAAAATAAATGATAGTGTAATTTCTGTGGTTTCATCTTGGATTCATTCCACAGAAGAAGGAATGTTGTCTGTAGAAAATGAGTATAATCTGTCTTCAAATTTTCAGGCAGCATTTCTTAAATGACCTACAAACTAATTAATTTTCCCCTTGAAAATGTCAATTTCCCAAAGATCATTAGCCCTCAGAAACATAACACAAAATAATGTTCTTACATGAGTGAAAGGATTAATTTAATATAGCAGTCCTTCTTTAACACAAAGCTCCTTTTCATCTTGTCACCAGTGTTGCTCGGGGATTACCAGACATGTGTGACATGGTGAGAATTATCATTGTGTGTCCAGAAATTCAAGCATTAATGAGAATTTCATCCAGAGGAAGCCATACAATTGTAGATTTATCTTCCAGAGAAGCCAGGAAGTACAAGTTCACCAGTTACACTTTATTTCAGTGGTAGTTGGCACCTAATTCCCAAATTTTGAAAATCTTTGGGAGAGGGCCCTATATTCAGGACCAGAGTAACCATTTGGAACAAGACATGTGGCCACAGGCACAGACAAAAAGGAATAATACAAAGCCTTTCCCATATATAACCACTGGTGCTGTTCCCATCAAACCCTTTTCTCTCACAATCAAGAGAACCTAATGAAATCTTGGTGTAAATTTATTAATCACTAACTCATCTATAAATTTTTCTCAATAGACTTTATATACAACAGGTTTACTAATCTCTGTAATTTAAAATAATCCAAATTTAACATGAACTGCCTCCTGCACTAAAAAAGCCCTGAAAATGAAGGATATTTGTGATGTATATTTATACACTTTTAATGGCCAGGCAGCAGGGGAAAATTAATGAAAGTTCAACTTTCCTTTTATTACAGCAGATGTATTTAGACAGGTATGGTAATAAATTAAGATGCTGCCCACAATTAATATTTAGCTCTTAGACTGTCAGTTGTTTGGGGGTTTTTTTATATAAGTCTGTTTTATAACAGATGTGCTAACTTTTGGAGAACCAGCACTCTGGAAGTCTTCAGGGGTGGTTTCTATTGTTTTTCCCTTTATACCATAAGCTTCTATAAAAAATGTGTGTTCTGTTCTTCTCATAAATCTTGAAGCCCAGTAGGAATATTGTAAAATTGCAGTTCAGTGTTTAATGTTCATGCAAGTCCCATGGTATGGCTGATAAATAGTGGGGGAAGATGAGAAGTGCTGGTGATATGCCTTTATTACTAATGCTCCTTCTCCCTTATTGTAGATTAAAAACCTAACCCAACTGCTTTCAATTTTCTGAAGCTAATTCCTGCAGCTTTCAGTGTGTTCCTGGCCTTTCAGGATGTGGAGCTCTTCCTTATCTGTGTATTTTTATTTTTCAGGATGCTTTTCCTATTCCAGCCACCAAACCTGCCCCCATTAGAGCTTTCTCCTCTGTAGGTCCCTTGTTGGGTGTGTGACACAGACCAGGGAGAAATGGCATGGAAAGAAACCTCATAATCACTCATCACTGGACACCTGTTCTGAGTTTTAAAGAAAAAAAAATAAATTATTGTTTGGGGATAGGAAATGATAAACAGCCTGGAGAGCCACTGGTAAATCCCCAGTGCCAGGTCAGATTGGGCTCAGAGCCTCATCCCGGGATGTTCATCCCAGGATGTTCACCCCAGCCCTGAGCTGCTCCAAGTGCCAGGGCAGTGGCAGCTGCAGCATCTGATGGGGCTGAGCCATAACTGGACAGAAAATGGGATTTTTCCAGCCACATCACTTCCCTTTCTCCTTTTCCAAAGAGCTGATCATTCGGAAGGAAGAGGCTGCCACAAGCTGGGATTAAACAGGGGGTAGAGAGGGACTGGTTAAGTTGGTTTAAGAATATGCACAATTAACCACATACCAAGAGCTCAAGGTTTAGGATGTTGCTTGCCAGGAATTCGGGAGAAATACTTCCCGAGGAGACTGGTGGTGTGCGCACTTTGGATCCTGTGGATATCATGTCATGCACAAGTGTTATGTGGTTTTTAACAGACGTTGGGTGGAAGGTTCATGTTCATTCCTGTTACTTTATGGATAATGTTTCCATTTTTCTGGTGCCTTGATTTTAGAGCATGTAATTAAAATATACCTGTGGTATCCTGTTGCTTAATTTGCAGTTTGATTAAAAATTATAGCTGGGTTTCACATACTTCATTTAGCAAAAATTACCGATAGATGGATTAATTTATGCTAATGAGCTGTGCTTCAGTATCAGCAGTGTTTCAGCTGGATGTGTTCTCTCTGGGTCCCAGTGGTCTACTAATTTAACTGCTTATTGTAATACGTGTAGAGTTGCCTTGAAAAACTTATCTTGAATTGCTGCTTTGACTGTGCTTGGATTTATCTTAATCTTTTTTTTTTTTCCCTTCAGCTGTCAACTTAATCTCCAGCAGCTTCTTGCTTTGCTTATTTACCAGTTGAAGTATTAATAAGCATTGTTTCCCTGTCAGTGCTAATTGGCCGAGTAGTTTTCAAATTATATGTGTGCTCAAGCCTTAGTTTAGACAACTTTGGATAAAACAGGCAAATTGGGCGACTGAGAACAATTAAATAATTATTTTTATTAAGTGCACCCCCCCTGCCCCAAAATTTCTCTCCTGCCATCGAGGATAGGAACACTCCTGTGTTGTAAGAGATCTCTCTGTGTCACACACAGTCCTGAATTTGCTGAACAGGCTGTGATTGTCAACTGCTGTCATGTCCTTTTCCATGCTATTTTGAAAAATGTTATTTAATACCCCACAGTCCGAATGCAGACAGGGGTTACAGTAGGTGGTTTGCAAGGAACAAGACTCCAGAACTAGAGCTACTGGAATTTCCCTTCTCCTAATCAAATACTTAACTTGTCAGCGACACTTAAATGCCTAAATACCCATTTAAAGGCAAATCTAGCAGTTGTTGGGTTGTATCTAAACCAGTGCTTTGTGCAGCCATTGTGGAATTTGAAAGGACATGGAAAATCACTGTCAGGAGAGAACCGAGTACAAATCCCGATGTTAATTTTTTCTGGGAGCCATATAAGAATCCATATCCAGATAACAAGCTGTCTGTGCTTCCCTGCTGAGCTCAGTTCAATGGGAGAAGCATCAAACCCCAGATTATCTTTACAAAGCAAGCCCGTTTGCAAGTTGTAATTTTTTAAGCGCGCCTTAGTTAAAGCAGATCCATAATCCCCCATCAGTATTAACTTCCATCCTGGGAGATGCACAGACCCCCTCATAAACATCAGGATTACTTCAGTCTGCTGTTGATTTCATCTGATGGAATATTAAAAATCAAACAGAGGGAATGTTTGGGTTTTGGGGTTTTTTTTCTTTGGAAAATCAGATTGCCTGATGACAAACGTTAAAAATTGTGTGTCGTATTTGTCTGTTATTTACCTTATTTGTAACTGTGCATTTCATAGGCCTTTTTTTCCAAGAATGCCATTAATCCCTGTGACTTGAATGTGTGCATTCCGTAGGTAAAGGCAGCGGCAAGATTTCAGACGCAGTAAAACCCACCCAAAGGTTTCACCCCAGTGAGGCCCTTGAGCCTGGGACTGAGTTTACAGTTCGTCTAGTGACTAAGAACTGGGTTGATAACAATAGCATTTTTGAAGATGTAATTGAGACAAGGGGGAGAGGTGAGACACGAAACCCTTCGAGGTGATAAACATTTGTTTTGAATGTGAATCCATGTGGAGGTTCCATCCTGTGCAGTGCAAGTATTCCCAAAACCATCGTTCTGTTCTGTGGGTTTGGAGTTGGCCCTTGCAGTTGAATCCCATGGGAGCACAAACACATCCCAGATCCTCGGTTGAGCCCTGTGCTTTACAACAGCCTGGAACAAATACAAACGTTTACAAACCAATTTTCCCTCCTCTGCAATTTTGAGAGGGTAGAGCTGTGATATAATCCAAAAGTGGCCAGTCCAGTGCTTTGCATGTGTTGGGGGCACTTTTATCTCTCTCACTCTCTTTCGCCAAACTGCTTTTGCATGAGAGGCTTAATCTGTGCTCGGCTTTCCTGTGTGGTGCTAATCCTGTGAGTCAACTGCTCTCTCAGAACTACCTTGCCAAACACCTGTGTTGTGCCTTGTTGACTGCACGCTCCCCTGAAGAGCCCAGATGTCACTCTCTGGACCCATTCCTGCCTTGCATTGAACACCATAAGTAGTGATAGACGGATTCCATTAAGCACCAGTGAAGAACGTGATGTATTCGTGTTATCGGAGGGCGATGCCCTTTTCCTCTGATTAATTTTCTCCTTTTTTCCCCCTCTCCCATTTCCCCAAGCCTACGCTGGCATTTACGATGGGATTTCCACCCAGGGGTGGTTCATTGGCCTGATGTGTGCCATCGCTTTGCTCACCCTGCTGCTGCTAACGATTTGCTTTGTCAGAAGAAATAAAGGAGGAAAATATTCAGGTAAATGGATTTATTGTCCTTTCCCTATGTTCACATGTTAATAACAAACATCCTTCAGAGTTTTGTCTCTGGGGGCTGCAAAGCTGCAAGCACAAACATCCAATTAGGATTTGTAGCTCTTGATAAATATCCACGGAAGGGATTTTAATGAATATAAGTGGAGCTGTGTTCTCTGGGTGAGGCAGTGCTGGTCAGAGAGCCTGCAAAGGCCTTTCACAGCACTCCCTGGGTCTTCCAGCATTTAATCCAGCTGTAGAGCCAAGATCCTTTCTGGCAGGGCTCCCTGCCTACTTTCCACCTGGGAACTGCTGCTTGACACACGGACACAACTTCCACAGGAAACGTTAACAGGGGAATATTTTGCTAAAAATGACTCTGTAATTTTCCAAGCAATGAGTAAGGATTTAAGTACATGTATTGAAGTAGAAATCTGGTTGTCTAAGAGGTGGATGCTCCATCCCTGGAAACATTCAGTGCAAGGTTGGACAGGGCTTGGAGCGTTCTGGTGGAAGGTATCCCATGGCAGGGGGTGGAATGGGATGGGATTTAAGATCCCCTCCAACCCAAGCCATTCCATGATTCTATAAACACTTGCTAACTTTTAATAAATTAGGGAATGGCCCCAAACTCTTGATGGAAGCTGTGTCCAGCCAGGCAGCTCCAGGCTGTAGGAGTGCCAGGTGGTTTTCCCATTGCCCCCGGGAAAAGAAAAGTCCACGGCAGAACACGACACACAGATCTGTCCTTTATTTTATTTGCACAGTGAAAGAAAAAGAAGATTTGCATCCAGATCCCGAAGCTCAATCAATAAAAGATGAAATCTTTGGGGAATATAGGTAAATAGGAGCTGCTTTCACAAGCGTTTGTGTTTGTTGGGGTTTTGTTTGTTTCCAAATGCCATCATTATTTGGGACATTTTTATGGCATGCAATTAATGCTGTTTTTCATTTTCAAAGCAAACCTCATAGGAGTGGATAAGAGTAGGAATACAAAGGTATATCCAGTGTACTTCAATCCATCCAAGCTGGGATATAAGGAAATGTTGATGTATTGGTGGTTATTTTTCACTTTTTTTTTTAATTAGCATTGTATGAATAATGTAAATATATATGATATTTTGGGTTCCTGCTGCAGAGCCCACTGAAGTCAATAGATTGAATTCAGTGTCTTCAGTGGGTTTCTGAAACGCAGTCAGACCCAAATCTTGAAATATGGGGAATGGTCATTTTGTGGAAGAAAACAGAGAAAAGTTTGAAATATGGTAAAAATTATCAAAAACCCAAACAAACCTCACTACAGAAATCTTCGCAGGAGAATTGAAAAAAAAACATTTTGGCTGCTTTAAAATTACTAAAACTTAGAGTAATATGTAATTGTGATATGAAGGAAAATGCATAATTATAAGAACCTTGCTGGAAGACTGATGTCACTGGCCTTAAGGGCATAAAATTGCTGGTGAAATCCCACTTATATATACTACATTATTTGTACCGCAGTAGGGCTTTTTTTTTTCTGCATAATTTCATCTTTATTTAATTTTTAATGCTTTCTAATGGGACAAATATTTAGAAAGGTAAGAAAGTCCTGAGGTTAATAACTTTGACCCCCTCCTTTCCCCCTAAAATCCGAACTTGTCTATTTTATAAGTAGCAATGCCCTGTACAGAAAAGTAGCAAATATTTTTCTGTGTTGATCATGCACAGATTGAGTCCATCCCGAACTGGTGAAGTTCAGGTTCATTTCTCTGCCCTTCCTCAGATAACATTGCCAAGGATTTGACACTGAGTTGGCATCATCAGCAAGGGCTCTAATTGAGTGATTATGCACCTAGTTCAGAGGCCTAATTTAGATTTTTTAATGTAATCTTTTAATCTGTGTTCCCAATCCCCCCAAATGTCCTGTTCAGGGTGTTCTTGTTCTTCCTCTGCGGTGCCATTAGGAGGAATGGCCAGTGAAATTCCCCTTATCCCCTGAGTTTTGGTGGTGGATCTGTCCCTTTTCATGGAATTTTCATTGAACAGAGACTGCAGATGCAGACATTGATTCTGCCTTTGTTTTTCCCGGTTCCTCCCCTTGAGCAGAGACAAACTCCAGTGAGAGAAACTACGGTAGAATAAAAAACAGCAGAAAAAAGGGGAAAAGCACCTTTATTGGGCATCTAAATTCAGAGGTGCTCCCCGAGCAGTGGGATGTGACCTCCAGCTGATGCCTCATCCCACTTTACATCAGATCATCCACCCACCTCAAAAGGAAAATTAAATAAATAGGCCCTGAGTATTGCCCAGTGTTTTGCAAAACGAAAAGTGTCTCTCTATCAGGTGATGAAGAATTGACATCAGCCCCAATGGCTGGAACAGACCCCTCAAATCCTTTCCAGCATTCCCTTTTCCTTCCCTTTCCCTTTCTGTCCATTCTTCTGTCTGCCCAAGAGAAAAAGGGGAGAAAACCAAAACCCATGGGTAGTTTACATCAATAATTTCCTTTCTAACCAATTAATTTGTTGGAATAATGACAAATCCTCCGCGGGGGAGTTCGAGTGTGTGGACACCACCTGAGTGAGGTGCGCCAGGGCAGGGTCACATCATTCTCAGGGTGCCACACGTGTCCCTCACTGTTCCCTCCTGCTGCTCTCCTTCCCAGCCCAAGAGCAGTTTCCATCCTTGCAACTGAGAGCTGGATTTTTGGAAAGGCCTTTCTTTATTTTGTAGTGACAGCGATGAAAAGCCGCTGAAAGGCAGCCTCCAGTCACTTAACGGGGACATTAAAGCCACTGGAAGTGCTGATAGTCTGGTAGATTATGGAGAAGGGGAGCATGGGATGTTCAATGAAGATGGTTCATTTATTGGAGCTTATTCTGGATCTAAGGAAAAAGGATCAGTGGAAAGCACTGGGAGTTCTACGGCAACTTTTCCTCTCCACGCCTAAAATCCTGGCGGGAATGATTGGTGTTGAATTGTGATATTTATCTTGATTAGTACTCCACAGTTACCACGTGTGGTCAGAAGCAGGTTGCCAATTGAGCCAGTTGGGAAAATCCTGACATCCAGGTAACACAGAAACGAGTCACTGCCACTAAAAGATGATTTTTCATCCTAATTTCTATGCGTTTTCTTCTAAATAAAACAAAATAATTATTTGCTATACACAGTATGTCAGTCTTACCAAGCCAGAATTTCTCTGTGTTACATCTGCTGCTCCAGGTGTTTCTTAGGCTTGGAATATGTTTCTCTGTGTAGTTTTTTTTTTTTTCCTCTATGGCTGTTGTCACACAGGTGTAGAATTCCCTGATATACCATGACCTTGGTTATAACCTCGAGGTTATAACACAAGAAAATCAAACAAAACCAACAGTCTGCAAAGTGACACAGTGATCCTACCGAGAAAAATTGTAATTTAAAATACCAGAGAAATATATTCTATATATTGTATAATTTTTCCAAAAGAATTAAGCCCCTTTGAGTATGATACTCGAAAAATTATTTTAGTGGTTACAGCTGACTTCAATTACCAATACTTGGAGATGCAGCTTTATCCACGGAAAAGTGTGGATGAAGCTGCTGCCCAGTAGCTGGCACTATTTCCTTAAAAAAGTTAAGCTGCAGCATCTTTCCTGTGGCAAGGCAAAACAGGGTTCCCATCCACCATCACTTGAAAATATTTTAATTTCTTTTCCCCAGTCTCTGCAAGCTGCATTTCTGAGCAAAATCCTTGTTGTCTGTCTCATATCTGTATATTTGTGAGCTAGCAAACACTTCATGGAGACATTGTACATATGATATTAATATTGACACAAGTAAAGATCAGCCTTGGTTTATTCTGAAATGAGACATGTTGCTAGCATGGGTCTGTATAGCTGTGTAGGAATGGATAGAATCGCTTCTCAATATGGATTTGGACCAGCAAAAGTAGTTTTCAGAAGGAGTTGTGTGTATAGGAATCATCCAAATCTCACACCATTCAAAGTTTCACCCAAACTAGACCTACCTGGCTTTCAAGAGTTCATTTATTTTCAATCTATTCACTGTTAAATAAACAAAAGCGAAAGCAAAGAGAAAATATTATTGGTAGAGGTTCTTTTATATTTTGTTGACTGAATGCTGGTTTAAATCTGGTTCTTTGCCTCTCCACCACTAACTCAGCCAAGCTGTACAGCACATTTTTTTGGTCTTTTTGTACTGGAATCTCCTGAATCTCTTTAATAGCACTTGTATTTTTGAATCTGCTTCTTGGAGCAGGGTATCAGTGTGGCTTCATTTCTTCTTGCACTGACAAATGACTGTCACCTCCGTTATCAGGGTTTTAAGTAGTTACTGCAGGAGGAGTAGATCCTAAAAGCTGTTCTGCATCCTGAGAGCAATTAGGCAAATATCCCAATGGCTCCTCCACGGGCTCCATGGTTTCAGTGGAAGAAAGAGAGGAAGCAAGAGCTCCTCCCATGGTAACGAGGTTCCAGCAAGGGCTACCATGAAACCCGGCTGGTTGCCCCTGGAAATGCAGGTTGTTCTCAGTGGAAGGGCCGTGGATCACACACAGCTCCCCTTCGGCTGGGGCTGCTCCTCAGAGCTTGGCAGTTTCTGGAGGCTTTTGGTGCTCAGCGGTTCGGCGTGTCTGTGCCTCTTTTTGGGGTTTTTAATTCTAGGTTTTAGGGGCTTTTCCTGGAACCTCTGTCTGGGAACAGCAAACCCCAAACAGCCACCCCAAAACCCCCACTCAGACTGTGTCTGTGAGTGTAAAACGAGGAGTGGAAATCTGCCCTCAATCAAAATCATCCCACGCCGTGGCAGTGACCCAGGTCATTCACTTTTTATTCTTTAAAAAGTTTTATTTTCTGTATTTCACTCAATCCAATCCAATTGAAAAAGTCCAAAGGCCTTTTAATTTGGAGGAAAAAAAAAAATTCCAAAGAAAGGAATGCACAATTAGAGAAATGTGAAAATTGGCTTCTCATCAACAGAGACATTTCCCAGCAGCATCTTTATCTGCTGACTCGGTGTCTGCTGCAGCCCAAACCAGATAAAATCTAAGAACTGATTAGGCTTGTGACAATCTGCTTCATGCTTTGGGCTGTTTTTAATGTGTTTCCTTTAGGAATCATCTGCAGTGATCAAGGGACTTTGAAATAGGAACAAAACTAGGCAATCAAATTGGGATAGGCTTCCCCAGATGCTCCGTGACCCCTCTGGGCTGGGACAGGGCTGTGTTTGTACACACTCATCCATCTTATTTTGTTTTGGGTCACTGCAAATAAACCAGACTCCTCATCCCAGAAAATGCTTCTGTTAAACAGACACAAATTTCAGACCATATTAGGGAGTGTCAAATTATCAAATAATGAATATAAATCCCCCGTGCACCACTTGCTCTGCTGCTGCTGAGAGGTGTTTGTGACATCCCTGCTCAGCCCTGCTGGCAGCACTGCTTTTTCTACTCAAATTTTAATTCACATCCTTAAATCTTAATGTTGGTGTTTCACAATGCCTCAGGACCCAAAAATCAGTGAGGAAAAGATGTGCAATGGAACTTTTGTACAGAGCACAGGGACTTTTGAGGAATATGCCCAGTGAATATGAAACAAATGGCTCAAAATCCCAGGAAATCCCACTCACCTGAGCTGTTTTCTTTTCCCTGATCATTTCTTTTCCTTTTTTTCCCCCCTCACTGGGATTTTATTTTCTGCTGTAAAGGTACCACTCATCAGTGCAGGACACGGATGGTTTTTTAGATATTTGCTTTCAAAAGTCAATTAACAGAGCCGGCTGAGGTTTTCCTGAGGAGTTTTTGTCATTGCAAGGAGCTGGGAGTTGCATTGCGAGAAGTTTTTGTCTCAGTCTGTGACAGGTGAGACAGAGTGTGGCCATGCAGTTCAATAAAAGCATCACCAACTGCTCTGCAGTTTGTAGGACCGTGGAATATCCTCAGTTGGAAGGGACCCATAAGGTCATTGAATTCCAGCTCCAGGCCCAAAAATCGCACCCTGCTCTGAAATAGTGCATCGAGCCATTAAATCCTTTGGGGTTGTTTGTTTGAGGGTTTTTTGATTTTTATTTTTTTTTCCCCCCCTCTGGCCAGGAGTGTTTATTAAAATTAGGTGATGAAAACCTGTGGTGATTTCATTAATTAACACCTAGCAGGGAATTTCAGCCAGCCTGCTGGGAGGAGAGAGTCCAGCCATGGGAGCAGAATAGGGAATTGTTCATTATCCCGTGCCAGGGCTGTTGCCTGGTCCCCTTTAAGGCACACCAGGACCTTCTGCCTCGGTGCAAGTGTGAGCGGGGAAATGACACTTTCAGGTTTGATATCTAAGTCAACCCCGAGTGGAATTCCAACCAGCAAGGAGGAGGCATTTCCCTGGCCCCAGGGATCCAGGTTTGTGGATTTAAGCAGCCTCTGGAAGATGAGAGGGATGGAACGTGCTGAAAAATTGTGTAGTTTTGACTCTGCATAAGATTAAGCAAATAAAATCAGCTCTTCCTAAATAACGGGGAAAAAACCCTCTGTCCTTTCTCCCAGGTGAACTGTTTGGATTCACAGACCAGTATAATACTGATTTGGTGTGGATTGTAGTCCCAGACCTAACTTTATCTCTAATTAATATATATATATTTATATATATAATATAATTACACAATCACAAACTTGTAGGAATGGTCCCAGCTTCTTCCTCTGGCAAAATTTGGGGATCCAATCTCCAGAAATCCTCCTGGCTCTGCAGTCCAGCAGGATAACAGCACAGCACTGGGTATAAAATGCCTGCTGAGGCTGGATCTTTAGGAAGAGCAGAATCAGGAATCAAATCAGAAAATGACTTTCCCCTCTGGATGAAGTTGTGTGTTCATGTAAAAAAAATTTTTAAAACCTACCTTGTAACTCACATCTTAAATGGCTCTAATTAACACATCATCCAATGATTGATATTTGTTCTGTTGTGTTCATGTTGCACAAATTCCAATGAGTAGCTCTTTTCCTGGTGACTACTTCCATTGATTGAATGGCTCCAATCCAGTGCATGAGAGGTTTTAATAAAAGTTTTCAGGCCAATATTATTTTTGAGATGAAAACAAATACTAGCACAATCTTTCTATATGAAAAGGTGGGGTTTTTAAAGAGTAATTCCACATTTTGTAAACAAAAGTTAGAATAACATTCACTGATCCTTGAGCTTTTGAAAGGAAACCTCATCATCATTTTTCATTAGTCATTATTTTGCAGATGAGAGGTGTCTTTAGGTTATTTTACTGACCTGTAAGAACAGATATAAACAGAGGAAATTCCTGATGGAGAACTTCCTTTGTTTGCCAATGGATCAAGCCTTCAGCTGCATTTCTGTCAATGTTTATATCAAAATATAAACACACAAACCATGTTGGAGCACCAGGCCATGTTTACATTGCAGCTCTGGATCTCTCATGTGAAATCTCAAGTGATCTGCACTGATTTGTTCTGTTTTCAGGCAGGAACCCCTCGGGGGGTTTGAGCCAAAGCATACTGTCTACTCTGCTTTTTATTCTTATCGTTCTTACTTTAAACAAGATACTTCGTCATTTCATGAGAAAAAAGATCAAAGCAAATGTGGTGTCACCATCACCATGTTACTTTTCGGGAGCTAAATGTTAGTGTGCATTGATTAAAGTTTAGAGAAACGTGTTGTACTGTAGTTGCTGTTTGTACCACGCAGATGTGCACGTATGGTTTGAAAAGATATTTTCATTTTACATGGAATACAACTTTGCTAATAAAAGTTTGACTTGATGTAATCTTCAAAAGCCTTGGCTGCAATCAGCAAGTTTCTCTTTTGTTTGATTTTGGAATTTTGTTTGGTTTTTTTTTTTTTTCACCTGGCATGATTTATTTGCTGGGAATCTGATTCAGTTGTCACAGCCCTCTCTATCCTGTGATCTGCGGGGGTTTTTTTTTGGTTTCACACCAAGGTTGAGCTGCCCTTGGCTTTCCCTGGGACTGTTGGACACCACCCTGAATTCAAATATCTCATTGATTCCAGGTGATCCTCTCCTGGACCAAACTATCACCCCCTATATTGACAGCATCTCTGACATGCTTTATACACCGTGTTAAAAACACAAAACCTCCCAACACACAGAGTTTCTACTCCTCTTCCTTAATGATCACCAGAATATTCCAGGCACACAGAAACGATAGAATACTCTTCTTTTTCCTTATCCCTAATCAGAGAAAACAACACTTGGGCTCCAAGTCTGAAATCTGTATGTATTCATTATGTAGAACTTTAACTGCTGGGCTTTGTTTGCCGAGGAAAATACCAGGGAAAATACCTCTCCTCTCCCTATCACCAATATTCAGTGTTCTATGATTAATTTTATTCTGTCCACGGAGAAGGTTCTGCAAGTGAACACTGGTGCACCCACCTGATACCTGGAACAGCCAAACTGCTGCCACTGAGGACTCATTAAAAGCCAGCAGACGAATCCACAGCAGCTGATATCGCTGCAAAATCAAATTTTTAAAATGTGTTTAACAGGAATCTGAAAGCTCTGGTTGATGGTCAAATTGCTCACACATAGAATAATCTCTGGCTTCCACCCCGGTGTGGTTTCTGTGCTATTTTGAGTGTATTTCACTCAGTGAAAGAAATTTTCCTTTTTAGCCACGTGTTTTTAGTGGTTTCACTTCTGCAGGAAGGTGTCAGGACTTTTTTAATGCATTCTTCACCTGCGAGAACTCCTGGGTACATTCGGAGGGAATGCAGAACCGAGCAGGACTGTGCCACCTGGCACTCCCCTTTCAGGGAGGCATCAAGGGCTTCCCAAGGTGCGGTTTTTTTATTATAACTCATATCCTGGAATAATGAGATTTACACTTTTCTCAATAGTATCATGGAAAGGAAAAAGTCTGACAATCATGTGCTTCACTGGAGTGAGAATAAGGATGCTGCTGCCACCGTCAGGTGTGTGGGCAGCAGCTCCCACTGCCCACAGAAGTTTAAGGTTAAAATATGGGAACAAGAAACTTTTATTTGATATTTTGCTTTTGATACAAACTCGGCGTTATTAGACCTGTTTTTGGGGCAGAGTATTGCTCCTCGTGTTCAAACATTTCATTCTGTTCTTCGGTCTCACAAGGAAATGTCATCGCTTTTCCACTTCAGCATCTGTTAATAAGCTTGAAATGCGAGGAGTCAGGCAGTCACCCCCCGGGAAATAGCAGCAGTCTCACTCTGCTGAAGTCTCTGAGCTCTGCAGATTTCTACGCCTCATTTCACAAGACTTGTGTGTTGTTTTTACCATGCTTGAAGCCCACACGATGTGCCCTGAAGGGCTGTCCCACCCCAGCCCTGCCTGCAGAAATGGGCATTTCTGTAAAAAAACACCACTCTCTGCATTTCAATTTCTTTTTTTTCCCCGTACAGTTTGTACTTCTATGCTGCATATTCATCCCAGCCTGGGGGGTTGCAGCATGTTCCTCCCCATTTGCTTGGAACATTGGGGCAGGAATATCTCAAACCAGAAAACAAGCAGAAAACTTGGTCTTTTGCTTTTACCACCTGGTTTTGTTTGGGAGTCCCAAAGCTCCCTGTTGCTCTGGTTTTTTTCAACATGTTTCACAGTACTTTTATTGACTTAAAACGCTGCAAATGGATGTCTTTGGCAGCTGTGCTTCACGTGGGATGGAGGTGAGAAGCAGGGCTATGAGGAGGAGTGGGAGGGTGGGAAGCAGGGGGCAGCTGTGGCTGCCACAGGACCAGCCCAGAAGCACTGGCTCGTGTTCAGTTGCTCCTGCTGGAGGAAATGACACACAGGAGGCGCCTCTTCACTAATTATCCTGGTGACAAGCCAGCTCTTCCTTCCAGTTGGGGATGGAGTAAGCCTCACGGCTACAGGGTGCTTCCCTCAGCTGTGGAAGGGGAAAGCCCTGTCCTGCCGTTGCAGCTCAGTGTGTGGGAGCAGGACTGGGAGGAGAAGCTGTGTTTCCCACTCTTCTGCCGGGCCGGGGATGGAGCTGGACCTGCTGGAAGCCCCAGGCGGAGGTGGACCAGGCACCCAGGTGAGAACAACCAGCAATGGGAAAAGGGGTTTGGTGCTGCTTTACCTGAAGGAGTCCGGTGAGAAGGTCGGAAGAAAGAAGGTTTAGGGGGCTGTGGTCCCCACCAAAGGGTTTTGCTTCACTGGGGCTGGGTTGCAGAGCGTGCTGTGGGATTTTCCTTGTTTGTCCTGGCTGGATGGTGTGTCTGAACTGCTGTGTTTCCTTTGGAACAGGACTGTTATCCCTGTGCCTCTCCTGCACCAGTTTCGTTGTTTTCTTCTCTCTCCTGACGCTCACAAGATTTGTCTGTGTTGATCCCTCAAGTCTGCCCTTCCTGGGCTTGGAAAACTTCCAGCCTGTTTTGTGTCTGTGCTGTGTTGAGGCTTCTTCCTCTCCATTCCTGTTTCTCATCACCTGTAACCTCCCTCATCTCTTTGGGGTGAAAGCTGTGTTCTGCTGACAGGGATTTTGAACTTACCGTGGATCGAGGTGTCTGAGCTTCCAGAGTTTCGGGTGCTTAAAAAAAAAATTAAAATTCTAACATTAAAAAAAAAAAAACAAAACCAAAACCCACAACAATTTGTCCCAAACTATTCCCATTTGTTCCTCTGGGTGATGTAAAGAAGATCTGTGGTGGTGTTCAGGCCCTCACCAGTGGGTTACTGGTGTGGAGCCCTTCCTGAGCCTGGTGCTGGTGTGGGACTTAACCCAGGAATCGCTTGTGGAGCTCCCTCCTGTGCACGTCTGCGGCGGGCTGGAGACATGGGGCTGCTTGTGTTTTTAAATGAGTACTTTTTAATGATTCTTTTTTTAATAATTAAAAGCATAAATGCAGTTTCTAATAAAAATCAGCTCGCCATGTGTAAGCCTTTATGACTTCAGGCAGTCACTATTCGGAGCATTTATTTTCCTCTAAGTGGCAATTTATGTGAAACATGCATTAAAAAAAATATTCCTGGGCTATTTAAAATGAGAGTGGAGTAACAACTTCCAGTGGAGCAGGAGTTCTGGTTAATTATTTATCATTTTGAAAAGAACATTTTCCAAACTCAGCCTGGAACCGAGAGGCCACTAAGTAAATAAATTTACATAAAATGCAGTGAAATCAGATCATTTGACACAGTAATTCACCTCATTTAAAAAATAAGTTCGTGAGGAAAAAGTTGTTGCAAAGAGGAGTGGCAGCAGAGGGATGTGGAAGTGGCAGTGACAAGTGGAGTGGGAATAGCTCTGGAATATTGGTCCTGAGGAGCATTGAGAGATGGGGGGAACATCAGGCAGCTGCTAAAGCCACTTGTTTTCATTGTTTCTTCATCAGGAAGAGTTGAGGAGGAAATTATTGGCTGAAAATGTTCCCTTTGTTTCATTTCCCACAACCATCCGTTGCTGAGAACTTTTAGTTCATTGATTTTTTTTTTCTTGAAAAATATTTACCAAGAAACCAAAAACCTCTTTTTTTTTTTTTTTTTTTTTTTTTTTTTTTTTTGAGTGCGTTTTTTATGACTCCAAGGCTGCTGATTGTTCCGTGTCCCAGTGCCTCTCGGCTACCAGGTTTTATCCGCTTTTCTGAGTTTGTTTTTCCTGCATGTCGTTAGAGCTGAGCTGAGCTGGGCTCAGCCGCTCCCGGCCAGGTTTTCACTCTCCCAGGGCAGCAGCATCTCCGTGGGTTTACCTGAATTCACCTTTTCTCAACTTCCCAGCTCCTGGAGTCCCTGTACGGCAGAATTATGAGTACAAAAGGAAGAACTCAAGTATTGTGTTTTCAGATTGTTCCAGTAAGGAAAAAACAGAAGTACAGTGTACCTCAAGGAGTAAAGGTTATCAGGCACAGTCTGATGGATTGAGAATTTTACATTGCAAATCACTGGTTTTTAAAAAGAAATGGTTACAAAGCCCCTCTTTTTGACTACATAAAGCTAGGGGGAAATGGAAGAAGAACTTGCTAATTCTTTAAATATGCAAGAATGTGACTGGAGCATTTCAGCCTCTGAAAAACCCATATTTTGATTAATTTTCTCAAACCTCATAAAACTACGCATTTCTCCATTCTGTTATGTCTGAGTTTAAATTTTTTCACATCTCTCCCTTGCCGAAAATGAATTTTTTTCCTCACATGTGCCATTTGAGTTTCCAGTTAAGGAAACTTCAGACTCCATGGGCTCCTTTCATCAGCCACTTATCAGCTCCCATTGTACCTGCAGGTTTCTGTCAGCTTGACGAGACAGAGCTGAGTCCATTTCTTCTCATAATCAAGATAATAACTGCTAAGAATGGATGGATTTTGCTGCCGTTGAAAATGCAGACTAATTCTTGCCATAATTATCAAGTCTTTAACTGGTAATTGCACACCCTTCCCATCTATCTGCTGTCAAATTTATTTCTGTAATTGACCTCCTGGTCCAGGAATTAGAGACAGCCTTTGATTATTGGTTCAATTAGTCTTAAAGCATCATGGCCTTTCTTTTTTTTTTTTTTTTTTGAGGTATTTTATCTCTCCAGCCAGTCAAAGGAAGCACAAAGAATGTCACTAAATGTTTCTTACCTTTATCACTATTAATACCTGCTGTGTCTCATTTTATTCAGTCTGTACAGACACACTGAGGAGGGTTTTGATGAGAAAGTATTGACTTTGTGCTTTTTCTTAGTTTTAAACTTCAGTGACACCTTTCTGGGGACAAGGGAAGGGGCTTTTCTCTGGTGGTGTGGTGGAGCTGCTGCAGCCCCAGGGCTCCCCACCTGAGCTGTTCCCACTGGAGTTGGTTTCCTTCCAAGTGGGAAAAAAAAAAAAATAGAGGATTTGGCTATAGGTTCCAGGGGCTCTGTTGTAGCACACATTCCAGTAAGAGGAATACACATTTTCTAGGATTGTTACTCTAAGTGAGGCTTTCCACACAAAATGACCAGGGCTTGGTTTGGGAGAATGGAAAAGCAGAACTGTTGTGTTCCTGTCATCCCCAGCCGTGACATGGACATGGAGAAACCTGCAGATGGATTTGTTCCTCACCTTGTGTTAAAACAAGAGCAGTGCCGTGGATTTAAGCAACAGCTTCTGGTCTGATTTTACTCATTAACTGACAGAAAATGCAAGTCAGCAAGGGTCCAAAATAACTGTGTATTTTCTCTCTCGTTGTTTATTAACTCCCTGACCAGGGAGCATTTTTGAGGTAGAATGAAATCAGCACGATCTTGTAATGGAGGGAGGGGAAAAAAAAAACCAAACCCCAAACAACTCCAGAGGTCTAAAACTTGTCCTTCCCTCTTTTTCCCCGTGTTTGGAATTCCCTTGCACATTTCCCTTGTGGAAATTCAGCATGTTCCATGAGGGGTTTTCAGGAATACATGTTTCTGTTGCTGTTGGAATACAAATGATTGTCTGTACAGGGATGGAAGCCAATGTATGAAATAAAACAGAAACCTGTTTTCTGGTCCCCACCCTAATAAGATTACACAGAAAAACCCCTTCCCCTGCATGTGACAGATGTGTGATCTAGAGTTTTAATTATTTCCTTGCAATGAGATTTTGTCCAGTCCTACCTTAATTTTAACCATCCTCAGTTAAATTTTGCACTCCCACCCCTGCAGGCTGGCGCTGGGAGCAGAGCAGCGGGTGATGCCAAGGAGAGCCACTCTTGGCTTTTTAATTCCTGATGGGTCACCATCTGGTAACTCTTTCTCATAAGAGCAAATGCAGTCTGGAATTAACTATAAACAAATGGAGGTTGGAATTTCATGTTCTGCTGCGTTCACCTGGCGTTCCAGCTCGCTGTTGTTATCCCAAATCTCCGGTGGGAGCAGGGGAGGGAGTGCTGCTGTGGTTACACCAGGGGAACAGGCAGATGCTGCCACCTGCACGTGGCTCTTCCAGGAAATGTGTGGAGATAATGGCCAGGAGTGGTTGTGCCAGGGGCGCTGCTTGTTCCTGTGTCTCTGCAGGGAGTGGCTTTCCTAACCTTGGCTGTGTCCTCTGGCAGGGTTTGAGGACATCCTGATTGTAAGGAGTCACCTGAGGATTATTTCCCTGCGCTTGCTCCCTCCCGGACTCACTGCCAGGCTCCCCTGCTCCTCAGGGACAGCAGCTCCAACTCCCTCACCTCCAGATCTTGACTTTAACTGAATTTCAGCATCTATTGGGGTTTTTTTTTAACCTCAAAACTTCTGCCGCTTGAAGATTTAAGAACTTCAGAGCAGGTAAAGCCCCTGAGTGCAGTGCTCAGCTACTGCCGGAGCTGTGAGGGCTCCACATCAGTTGGTTCATAGCTAAGCTGTGTTTTAACACTAAACTTCAGCACCTCCCTGTACCTCCGGATCCCAAAGATCTCTCTCCTAACAATGCCATGAGCTGAGGGAGGGATTCCCACTGGAATTTGCCTGTGTCCTCACGGCTTCCCTCCCACAGGTATGAACAGCCCAGCCCTGAGTGGATGCTGAGGCAGGTGGGTGCTGGTCTTGACTCTCCTCCTTGTACTGGTGGGACTGGGCCTCCAACGAGGTACCCTGGGAGAGAGGACAGTGTGGCAGGAGGTTTGACATGGAAATCTGACCCACCTGAGGCTGGAGAATCCCTTCTCTAACGGGTGGTGAGCAGCAAGTGTAGGGGTTTTAAATAAACCAGTGAATCCCATGGCAAAAAACATCCCAGTAAAGTACAAAAGCTCCTGAAAGGCACACAGTTTAAAAGACACTTGAAAGGCCCCAGTGTTCCCTGTGTACTGGGACCTGATCCCTACCAGGGAAGGGATGTGCCTGGATCCATCCCAATGTGTTTGTATGGAGTTTAAGCATTGTACCTAAGCTTGAGGAAAGTGGTGGAAGCAGCCCAAATCATCTCTGAGAGCTGGCCTTCAGTCAATCCATTCATTACATTATTAAAATATCATAAGCAGTCAGGGAATTCAGAATTCCCCCTCTCTGTAACTTTGCCGTTGCATCAGAGTTGCCAAATAAATGGAATTTTTTTCCTTTCCCCCGTACAAAACAACAAGCTTAGCTGCTTCTCTGAGACTATTCATTTTCACCACATCAGGAACTTATTAATTCTTGATGAGAATTCAAGCATTAATCAATTCTTGATTGAATTCTCCCCAGAGGGAAAGAGGAGAAACTGGGCCAGATTTGCCTTTTGGCTGCTTTGAGTTCTGTCTCTGACTGAACACCCATGGAGCAATGGGATAATCAGTCTGCTCGGCTTCAGCTCCATGTCAAACACACCTCCAGAGCTTGTGGGGTGCCCTGAAGACAATCTCCCTGCTACAGGTGCTGTCTGATGAGGAAAAAGTGGCCAGAGACCCTTTCCTTTGCAAAAATGCTTTAAAACCTTCAGATAAAAGTGTTTTATGAGTGCTGCTGCTATTTTTCTCCCTCATTCCAGGAAAAAAACCCAAACAAACAAATAATCTTATGAAAAATATGTCAGAACAGCCCAAGAAAACGTTGTTCCTGTTAACTGCAAGGAGAAGAAGTTACTGAAGTCTTGGGTGGTGGCAGAGCACTCCCAGAATGGTTTGGGTTGGAAGGAACCTTAAAGCTCGTCCCATTTCACCCCTGCCACGGGCAGGGACACCTTCCCCTATCCCAGGTTGCTCCAAGCCCCGTCCAGCCTGGCCTTGGGCACTTCCAGGGATGGGGCAGCCACAACTTCCCACATTCAAGCACAGTGGCAGGAGCCTCCTCAGTGTGTGGCACCTCCCAGGCCCCTCTCCACTTCCAGAGCAGCCAAGTCACTCCCTCATTGTCCACAGCTGGAGCCATCCAGCAGCACAAAAACCACTGATCCCCGAGCTCAGGCTTTGAGGATGGGCTTGTGCCGCTCAGATTCTTCCTTCCTCCCTCCTTCGTGCTCATGAAGTCAAAAATCTTTTCATTTTTATTCCTTCCAGCCTTCAAAGTCAGTCTCGGCTGCTTTGATGGTGGTGGGAGCAGTGCCCTCCCCCGTGCCAGTGTAACCCCCCGGCCGGGCTGGCTGCAGGACGGGAGGGATGTAGGGACTCTCCTGCCAGACCCAGAGAAAAGGCAGGTTCAGAAGGGAACGGGAGCCCGGGACAAGGACGAAGTGTTTGGGCACTGCCTCAGGGCTCGAGCTCAGAGCTGAGCCAACAGAGGATGCAGCTGCTGGGAAGGCCCAGAACTGCAGCAGGTTTTAAACTCCTTTATTCAGCTCTTCCAGTTTCTGAATTGCAGTGGAAGTGTGGTCCTTGCCCTGGGACAAGCAGAGGGAAGGGGGTGATTTTAATGTCGGTGCTGGAATGTGGATGCCAGAGAGGCAGAGCTGGAGGAGTGGAACCAGAGGGCTCTCGCTGGAAAGCACAGCAGCCCACGGGTCAGTCCTTTCTGATTTGGGGCTGAAAGCAGCAGAATGATTTGCTGTTATTTGAGTCTTTTTCCATGCTGGGGCATCACCAGCAGTGCCAGTGTCAGCAGGCTTTGTGAGACCACCACGGTGAGGATGATGATGGTCTCTGTAGAGGGTAATGGCAGTGCAGCCTCTGGTTTCATCTACAAATAGCTCTAGGGGATTTAAATGGGTGAAAAAAAGAAATATCTAAATTTTCTCCTCAAAAACACTGCATGCTTGATGCATGAAGGAAAATAACCTGGCAGTGATAGCACACAATGGGATTTGGGTTTTTTGGATTGCTGTCCTGCCTCCTAGGCAAGGAGAGGAGCTCTGTTTCAGTCTCAGCTGGGCAGGAAGTGTAGAAAAGAGCTTTAAAAGGCCAGTAGGGGAATAAGGGAGCACTTAAAAGAGATGTCAGCAATGAAATGGAGATTCATCAATTCTAGTGACCTGTATAAACAGATGAGAGGAGTTGTAGCTGGTCACTTATAGCCATGTAAATTTAATTAAATTGGTATTGCTTGCAGGAAGCAGAGAGTATTGAATATAACAATTAGTAGCTCTTTCTGCTCTTTTGGAAGAAGCAAGTAGGAAGCAGGCCCAGGGAAATGGCCCTTGGAGCAGAGTGCAGTGCCCTTGTCAGTCCCAGGCAATTAATACAAATGAGCCATCAGCATTCCAGGTCAGTTTTCTAATAGCTAAAATACAGGATGGGGCACTTGGCCGTGTCTGCTTGGAAAATAAACCCCACAGGACGCTCTTCACTCTTTTTGCAGGGTGTGCTCGCAGGGTAGAAGGGGCTGGGCTTGGGGAGGGACTTGGGAAGGACCATGGAATTTCTGGGTGCTTTCCTCAGGGAATCCAACACAGAAGGTCTCGGGCAGCTGCTGTGAGATTGCCTTGGGTGTTTCCTAAAAGCTGTGGTTGGTGTTCCTCTGATTCAAGGTGCTTCACATCCAACAGGAAGGAGCTCTACATTAGATCCCACCTCCACAGCAAGAGAGTAATTGATCAGTGCGTGGAAAATTAGTGGCTGCTTAGTGCAGGCAGCACGGTTTGATTGTGTCTGGTTTATGCTAATGGGGGGAAAAAAAAAATCTCAATTTATTTACTGTTCTCCAAAAGCTCCAATTTCACAGAGACAAAACCAATCCAACTCCCCTAATTCCTCCAGCCCTCTCCCTGCCCCTGGCAAAATGCTCTATAAATGGCAAGCGGGGCCATTAGGAGCACACAGCAGAGAATGGAAATGAGGAGTTAAACAGGGCAAGATTGACAAGGAAGAGCACGAAAAAAAATGCATGGCCAGCGAGTTTATACCTATTTCATAATGTCCTTTAAATGTGATAGGAGTGAAGAGAAGCTGAACAGTTGCACCAGCCCATTTCAGATGGATCCAGGGCTCTTGGTGCCTCTGCCCTGTCCCAGGGGAGGGAGGAGGGTGATGCTGCTGCCTCACAGGAGGGAATAATTTATATCCCAGCAGTGATTAAGAGGCAGTTAAACAGCAGCTCCTCTCATCAGACTCTGTTAAATCAGTAAGTCTGGCTAACTGGCACCTAAAATTTTTAAGAGCCATCCGAGCTACTCTTTGGATCGTTAATGTTTATTTTTAATAAGTCCTGGCTCACAAGGGAAGCTTCAATAGGCTGGAAGAAAGCTCGTGTTCTGCCATTATTTAAAAAGGGTAAATGGGATGACCTGAGTAATTACAAGGCTGTCAGATGAGCGTTCAATCAATATGTGTTTCATAGCTCCAGATGTAAGGTCATATATCTAAGGATAAAGAATGGAGCTGATACAGGCAGGATGGGAGATTGTATCCCGAGGAGCAGCACGGCACAACAGCAGAATACTGAGCAGGTCTGGGGAGAATCTCTCCCTCTGTCACAGGGAACTCCATGTGGGAATGCTGCTGGCCTGTTCTTGTGACTACAGGTCATGAAGACACTTGGAAAATCACAGGGAATTCAGGGGAAATTCTCCAGAATGGTGAAAGATTTTGCAATCCAGCCATACAAAACTGGAGTCTCTTTAAGCTGCAAGAGAAAGGTTTTATTTAATTCTCTTCAAAAGCTCATGAGCTTCACGATTTTAAAGCAACCATTGAAATTTTTGTGCTGTCTCTATTTTTTTTCTAATTTCATTTCTTAACTAATTGACGAAATTAGCGACAACAATATCTCCCTGCTTTTCCCCTTTAATTAGTTGTTGGATCTTCTGAATGAAAATACTGTTGTATTTTGGGGACTTGGATTATGCATTACCCATACAATTTACACATTAATGTTGGGTTTGCAAATTGTTTATGTTTCAAAAGTAGCTGCCAATGCCTTTATGAAATAAAAACATTAAAATCCTAGAGTCCAGTAGGAGCTGAGTATGGAAGGGCTTCTGGAAACTGCAGAGCAGTCAGCTCTTTTTGGATACTCCTATCCTGATTTCCCACCAGGAGTTAAGGAGATGTAGAAATAAAATGGTGTGGTGGGAAAAAAGATGCTTTTGACAAATTTCCCAAATTTTTAGAGTGTAGTTTTACTTTGCATTTAAGTGAAGGGTTGCTTTTCATGGTTTAAATGACATTTCTGTTTGGAATTTAAATCCATATCCCATATTTTGGGAGATGAAACCTAAATGAACTCCATCAAATCATTCACTAGGGGAAAATTCCAGGTTGCAATTTTGGTAGTACACTCTCCTACTCCATTTTACCATTTTCCCCCAGGTTAAGCTTTTAACTTTTAATTTCTGGGCAGGTGAAATTTGATATTGATATTTCTCACAAACTCGGCCGATATTTATTTCCCAGACCTAGCTCTGAGTAAAAATCACTTTTTGAGGTGGAAGTCTCTCGGAGCAGCAGACAATGAGGTTGGAACATGGATCTCTGAACGTGGGAATGGCTCCTAAAGGCTTTGCCAACCCATTCCTCTCTCACCTGCTGTGCTGAGCTTACATTTGCTGCAGCCTTCAGAATATATTTCTTCCCAGAAATTCACTTTTCCAGACTCTCCTTTGATTCTTTCTTTCCCTTTCTTCAAAATTCCCGTTGTCCCTCTCTCCAGGGAAAAAACCTTTGAGGCTTCCTTTATTTATAGTAAGTTCATTAAAATATTTATTTGGTATCTTCATGTATAAAAATTCTGTGAGGAGTGTTCCAAGGATTAGCACATATCTGGGAGTCTGATTTGGCTCCTCCTCCTGGCTGGTAAATCAATTTCTGCTCATTTCAAGTTCATGAGCCTGGTTATCAATATTCCACCAGCAAGTAAATGGAATTCCATTGATTTGGGAGGAGCCATTCAGATTTCCAAGTTAACTTTAAATCCTCAGAATCCAACTCAATGGGATATAACTGCAGGATAACATCACTTTCAACTCAAACCCATTAACAAATACCTTTTTTCTTTTTCTGAGTACTCTCCATCCTACAAATCTTATTTTAATGTTTTTCTTAATGTGTTCTGTAGCTCTTTAGTGTTAAAATTAAGAAAACAAACATTCTCTTAATTATCTAACAGTGGTTGGTTTGTTGGCTTAGATTTTTAATGTGTTTCTTTGTTCTTCTCACTAAAGAAACTGCTGGCAAAAGTCAGTGCCTTTGCCACTGCAGCATTTTCCAATGAGACCAGCAACATTCAGACTCCTTTTTTGAAAAGATTTCATCGAATAATGATCAGTTTGGGTTACTGTGGACTAAAAAATTGTTCTCTGATTAGCTGTCACATTGCCCTCACTCTGAAGTCCTAAAAAAGATAAAATATACTCTTTAGCTCTTTTAATGTTTGCAAATGTGATTTCCACAGTTGAGCAAACCCAGAATCAGTGAGCAGCCAACATCCCACTGTTTGTGAAACATATGGAAAGCACTTTTCATAGGGTTTCTAATGAAGTCTTCATTATTGTAACATGTACATATTTTGAGTGTTGTCAGGTTGCCTTTCCTTGGTGTTAGTGCTAAAATACATTAGTTGGCAAATGGCTGGGAATTACATGGAGCTGGAATTTTCTTTAGGACTTCTGGTTCTCACCTGAATCAGAATCACTTGGGAGGAAATGATCAGGAATTTAATATGAAATTTCAATCACACGACCTGTTTTGGTTTCGTTTTGTTCGTTTATTTGTTTGGGGTTCTAGTTATCCTTTCGGAGAACTACAACCAAGAGAAATGAATACAATTATAATTGCTTAGTATATAT
The DNA here is from genome assembly GCA_013400975.1 of Atrichornis clamosus. Lineage (NCBI taxonomy): Eukaryota > Metazoa > Chordata > Aves > Passeriformes > Menuridae > Atrichornis > Atrichornis clamosus. Next base: position 53,623 of record WBMZ01002148.1, read on the forward strand.
TGACCATGAGGAAGTGATTTCTAAGGAGTGTCAATCCTGCAGCATCTCTGTGGTGTTGCCTGCGAAAACGTGACCTTTCGGAGCTGTGAATGGGAGAACAGGAGTGGAGGGGTTGTCTTTGTCCTGGCCATCACCAGCACGTCCCACCACGGGGTCCCCTGCTGCTTGCTGGGATGAGCTGGGGGTCTCTGTTGTGCTGCAATGATCAAACTTCGGATCTCCTTCAGTGAAGGAAAAGCTGAGAAAGAAATGTGGCATTAAAAAGAGACAGAGCAAAGACTCCCAGCCCTGGGATTCTGGGGATCAAAGCACACACAGGGACGTCAGCTCAGCTCAAAGGCACCAGCCGTGTCTCTCATTTATCTATTAATATATTCCTTATATTTCACTTTCTACTAGTTATTATTTCTGTCATTCCTATTTTCCCCAGAAGGTGGTCATTATTTTATAGTCGTGCTCCAGTCATTGCCACTTGATGTGATCATTTCATGTTCTGTCGCTTTGAACGCTACGGAAAATTCCAGCTGGAATCTCTCTCACGCAATCCCTGTTTGTGGCCAACACAACTGCGCTGAGGGCATCGTGTGAAGGCAGCTTCAGTTTTTTGGGTTTCAGTCCAGTCCCCCAAGTTGTGTTCTGCAGCATCTCACGGCACAGGTCAAATAACGACACCTCCTGATTTTGGGGGGTGTTTCACCTCCGTGTTCAGAGAGGCTTTGCAGCCCAGGACACAGATTCCCAATCCATGCTCCCATGAAAAGGAGGGGTGTTTTTGGAGAGCCTCTTCCTGCCTGCCCTGGAGGCTGAGGTGTTTGGGGCTTTTCTTTGAGCACATCTGTGGTTGGGCTGATCCTGCTGTCTCCAGGGTCATGAGACACTGGAAGCTTCTGGAAACCTTTTTGGGTTATCCCAATCTTCTAAAATGCCCCGTGCAGAGAAAATCTCTTTACAATAATATCATCTTCAGAATAACTCTTGGTTTTTTTGCGTGATATAAAGGTGTCACCGCCAGGCTCAGCAATAATCTTAACATGGATTTAGAACCCACCAATGTCAGACGTGGAGGAAGCACCAGTTACGTGTTCCCAGCCCCTTGTTCCCAATATTTAAGCTGAGACCTGCTAAAGGAAATATTATTGATTAGCTTTCAGGGTAAAAAATTAGGTATGTTTGCCCAGATATGTTCAGCATCATTGTATATCGACGAAATGTATGAAAGACAGATAAGATACAACCGTGATGGGCACGTCTTGTCTGAAGCAACGGCCTTCATTAACTCCATTACTAAAGGGAACACATTAACACCCGAGGCCCAGAGCCCTCCTGCCTCCCCGCGTGAGCAGCATCTCAATCTTACATTCACTCATCCCTAATTCGAGTTTTCCAATAAGAAAACCTTCGGCATAACGCGTTCCTTGCTTTTCTGAGAGACAGGGAAACGGAGAAGGAATGAAAACACCACCCCGAGCAACTTGGACTAAGCGTGAGGAAAAAGCTGCTCCTTTCGCATTAATAATTAAGTTTATTTTCACAATTGGTTTGAAAAATGGGAAAATCACTTCATTTTCCAGATAACCTCGTTCATCTGCTATTTGCAGTGTATTGCTTGAGATCCAAAAATGAATATTTAAGCAGCAGGGATGTTGTCACTGGAAGGAAAACAAGGATGTGCTCACCCTGTGGTTGGATTTGCTGTGCTGCACTGAGGTTGCCTGGGCTAGCTCCATTTATTCCAGACTTTGTGTGGAGTTTGGCTAGTTGCTGTGATGAGTTAAGGGGCCAAGAAGATGAAGTGCTTTAATCATAATTGCCTGTTCATGAGCCAAACTTCAAGGCAAGGATTTAATATCTTTAAGTGCAAGAGATAATAATAATAATGGCAAAAGTTACGTTGTAAGGAGTAATTTCAGTTTCTAAAATAAGTCTCTGGAATAATACTCCACCAAGTAATTTGTGTAGCTACATAAATATTCCCTGTGTTCCTTAAAGCAGTTCTTTTTCTCTTCAAGTCTGCAAATTACCCTTTTATGAGCTGCTGTACAAACTAACTCCTATATCTATTCAGAGTATGATAATATCTCCTTGCCTTTGAATGAAATATTTGGCCCTTGAGAGTATGCCAGTAGCTTTCCTCACAAAATACCTGGAAATTGAATAAGATCTTCAGCTTTATTATGTACATATAATACAGGAACCTGTGGGATTATGTGTAGTAACCTTATTTACAGAACTGGAAGATGTATTTGCAGAATATATTTTAGGCAGGGACAGCTCAGTAACACATTTATTACCTCTTCTTCTTATGTGACTTGATCTCAAAGAATTGCCAAAGGTCTCATCTCAGGAAAAGAACAAGGGCCCCCTGTATAACCTGAGTATAACTTTAAAGTGCAACATTTCAGAGTAGAAGAAATAAAATCTGTACCTGACACAATAATAATAAGTCTGTTTCTAAATCCTCTTGGCTCAAAATGCAAAGATACTGTAAGGAAATGCAGCTTTTCTCTTATAAGAGAAGCTCAAGGATGGTGTGTCCACAGAGATTCTGCTTTTGAAACTGGAATAGGGCCATGAATTCTCAGGTACCAGAGAAATAACATTAGTGACCTCATACTGATGAAAATACTTTCGTTTCTTCTAAAACTGTGTTCCCTTCACTCTGGAAGCAGAACTTGCTCTGGTGAAGAAGCTTCTCCCCCAAATAGATGCAATTTCTCAAGGTGAAATCCACTCTCTTTGGAAGAAAGGAGGAAAAAAAACTTCATACCCCCACTAAGTGAGAAAAGGGCCGATATTTGGAAATTGTGAGTGTGTTTCAAACCCATATTTTTTGGGAAGAAGCTGGGAAAATATAAAAACATTCTCTTGTCAGAGGTGTCCACATCGAGTGCTCTGTGTGCATGAAATCCTTCTTGGCCAAAATGTGGACACATGTTAGAGCTGTGCAAAGCAGTGTTGTGGCTTTAGCAGTGGGGATACTGATGCAAAAGGGCTTTAGAGAAACTTCTAAGAAATCAAAATACAGGACAAAACAGCTTTATCTTAGTTGAAGAAAAACAGAAGTTTCCAAACACTTTTTTTTCCCCAGATCCTCTTAGCAGTTCCTTCACAGATAAATAATTCCATTACATTTCTGTTTGAAACATGCAAGCACGATCACTTTGGTGGCTTTAGTTATTCCATTTTTCTTTACTAAGCTGTTCTGTACAGGCCTTTTAAGGCACTGGAACTGAATCCATGTCCAATCAAACTGATCAGCATTTTTGGGCATGACTTTTCAATCACAGCGTGATGCTCAGTCATTTAATGTAACTTTATACAACAGAGCTGTTTGGATTATTCCCTAAAGATTATCTGCAGGATCTTGAAGAGCACTTTGGATAGCTCAGAGGTTTCAGCCCTATATATATTTTTCATTACATTCCTGCTGGTTTTGTGATGTTTCCAAAGAGTCTGTGTTGGGTACAATAACAGAAGAGTTTGCAGTTTCCTTCACTGAGACAGCAATGCTGTCGAAGGTGAAATTAAAATAGGCTTCACTTATTTGTGGAATTAATTATTAAAATGTGCTCAGCAATCACTCACATCAACTCTCTGTGCTTACAGGGCTTTTTTTCCCCTCGTGCAAATACCACCAAAACAATGAGAGGTGGTGCTGAGCTGCTTTGCATTAGTGATGGCCATCCCTCCTCCTGCCTGTTGTATTATTTAAAACGTGCCTTTCATCAGTTATTCAGTGCAGTGCTTTTGGGGGGACAAAGTAAATCCTTCTTCATTTACATCTGCATCTAAACTTGCAAATACCAGTTTAAAAAATTAATTTTTGGACTATTATTTTCATTTGGTTCATGCCAGTTGTCAGCTTCTGAGTTAGGCTCAACTCATTTGATTAGATTTTGGGTTTAGGCCGGATTGGTTTTCTGGTACTTCATCTTTATGTCTGGGGTGAATCTTTGGCTGTCCTGCACTGGGTAATTTAGGAAGAGCCCTGTAGAGTCAGGGGGTGGTGCCTACATGAGTCATGGAATGATGGAATGGTTTGGGCTGGAAGGGACCTTGAAGGGAAGGGACCTTAAAGATCACCTCCCACTATCCCAGGGTGCTCCAAGCCCCGTCCAGCCTGGCCTCGGACACTTCCAGGGATCCAGGGGCAGCCACAGCTGCTCTGGGCACCCTGTGCCAGGGCCTCCCTGCCCTCATAGGGAAGAACTTTTTCCAAATATCCAACCTAACCCTACTTTCTGTCAGTGTGAAGTTACTACCCCTTGTCCTGTTACTCCATCCCTTGGGAACAGCCTCCCTCCATTTTTTTCTAGCTCCTTCAGGCCCTGGAGGCCACACTGAGGTCACCCCAGAGCTTCTCCTCTGCAGGCTGAACACCCCCAGCTGTCCCAGCCTCTCCTCCCAGCAGAGCTGCTCCATCCCTCTGCCCATCCTGGTGCCCCCTCTGGCCTCTCTCCAGCAGCTCCAGGCCCTTCCCGTGCTGGGCCCAGGGCTGGGGCAGCTCTGCAGGGGGGGTCTCACCTGAGGAGGCAGAGGGGCAGCATCCCCCCTTTTCCTGCTGGGATCAGCCCAGGGCACGGGGGGTTCTGGGGGCCATGACATGGCTGGGGCACGAAGATGACAAAAGAAACCTCACCAGAGTTTTCTGAGCTTCAGCCTCATTAAGGACCCCTGAACAGAATGTTATTAATGAATCTCAGAAATCTCACCTACATCACTCGGTGGCTTCATTTAAAAGCAGAAGTCTGTGTGTGAGCACATCCTAAAATTGAGGAATCTGGGAGTGGATGTGAAGTGGGACATTTAGGAGGCTCTCTACTGTGAAGGAGCAAGTTTAAAGGTCTGAAGTTGTGGGAGTTTTTTTTCAACAGAGATGATCTTTGAAATCTTTTCCATCAGTTCTCTCCACATTCCAATTTCAGTTTTATAACACCCCTCACTGTGCACGTCTTGGCAGGAAACTTGCCCATCTTGCAGAGCCTTGCATGAATAATTCATTGAAATGTCATGCTGATTCTCAAAAGGTTGGAATATTTCTTTGGAGAAAGTGTTTAATAAGATTCTTCCAAACAACACAAACTATGGCTTTGCATGAGTTTTATGGGGTAGTAGCTTTTAAAATGTTTTGCATGATCAAGAATTTAATGAACTGAAACCCCAAACATATGGGAGCCCCTTCTACCTATTTGTTTCCTGGGTTGAAGTACGGAGATGAAGCTGCTTAATTGGGGCCAGAAACTTGAATCTGCCACATCTGAGGGCATAGACAGAAGTTTCAAGAAACAGGATACAAGTCCTGTTTGGCTCCCTATATTTACATCTTAATTTGGGTGATATTATATGACAAAGATGGAGAATGAAGCAGATTTTACACTTATTTTTCCAAGACAACAGCAAATGTCACACACCTCCTGCAGAATTCTCCCATTCTGGAAGTCTCCCAGCTGCACAGTGTCCCAGGAATTGTGTTCATCCAGGTGTCATTTAACCCATCAGATATAGCTACTGAGGCATTTGCAGTCTTTAGAAGAAAAGGTGAGTTGCACAACAAATTATGGATATCTAGAAGTTCCTGAAGCTGAGAGTGTTTTGGCTTTGTTGTTTTTCCTTTTGAAGACAATATTTAAGCAGGCTCTGGTGATCTAAGAGGCTGGCTTGGAATGGGAAATCCCTTGAAATCTTTCAAAAGGACCTTTTGAGGGTTTTTTTTTCCTTTTTTTGTAGGCTATTTTAGAATTATTGCAGTTTTTAATGGGTGCTAGTTTGCTAGGAAAAAAAAAAAAGCAAAGCCCAAGTCAGTGTGGTTAAAAGACACCACCACATCAATCTTGGTGTGTGCAGGAACATATTTCAGTGTGTATGTGGCAGCTATAAAACTGGGATTAAATATTTTGTGTTGTTCTGAGGGTGGGAGACCATAGGACTGTTTGTTGAGGAGGAAAAGAACTCATGAGGGAAGTTTTCGTGGTATATAATTGGTTATTATTGCGTAAATTAACTACACAGTTGTTTAGGGTTTCAGCAAGGCTTTGGACAACCCCCAGTTGTGTGGGAGGGATCAGAGCCCCTGGAGCGGGGCTCTAAAGCACATGTCCAGGAATTTCAGTGCCAAGATGACAATGGATCACCAACCTGACCGTGCACATGTCCCTGGTCCCTCACCTCCAGGATCCAGACTATTTTTATGGCCAAACCCCTGTGACTTAGACTTGACAACCTGCATGTTCAGTACTGCTGCAATATATTCCTACATGGATATTGCTCCTTGCAGTGCCTTCCAGGGAGCTCATTTAAAGCTTGTATTGGTGGTTGGTGATTTTCAGTGTTGGTGAAGTAGTTTTGTTAATCAGGATCTAAGAGAACTCAACTCCTTAAACTACCTGAATATTTTCTTTTTCCTAGTTGTCACTTAGTTGAAATTAATATTGTAATTGCTTTCTCTGGAGACTCTATAACTTTATGCACTCTCATTTATGGAGAGAAATATGGATGATGGGTGACTAATGATGCTTAGTTAGGCATTTTTTAAAAATAAATACAGAATCTGTCAATCCTCTCTCTGTAAGAGAGAGAAACAGCTCCTGTTTTCACACAGTCTCTTCCTTGAGGGGATTCTGTCTTGGGAAGCAGTATAATAGGGAGAAGTGTATGGGTTTTGACTTTTTTGGCAGTTTTCACCCTTTCCTTTGCAAATCCCCTTCCAGTTTCCCCATAACTTTGATGGGGGCTGAGGGTGCATTGCCACCGAAGAGAGAGAGAACATCTCACAATGACATTGACCACAGCAAGTCAAGTCCAAATCCTTTAATCTTATAAATAAGGATAATAAAAGTTGGACAAACAATATCTGTAGCCTGAGGAACTCAGTTTAGCTGTATTGAGTGGGATGGTGCTATGTGGATTTAAATGAGATGAATCTGTCCTGGGTGCTTTGGACAAAGTGGACTGGTGTGTCTCACTCTGCCTCTTTTGCCAGCTGCTTGCTGATAAGTTTCTTTCCCCCTATCAATAGTCTGGTAATTGATTAACTCAGTTCAGATTCCTCTGCCTGCAAGGCTCAAAAGGACACATTCTCATTTACTCATAAATATACAATATTTTATTTCCTTCATATTGACTTCTCACTCTTCAAACGTTTGTTTCTCACCTTTTCTCTTCTTGTGAAGAGTCTTTTTTCCTGCTGCTTAAAAAAGAAAAGGAAACACTCTACTTTCCAAGCCTTCTTAAGGGTCAACCTGCTCTTTTTAAAATTAGTTGTGTGCTGCAGGGTGCAGGGGAGCTGAGGGTGGAGTATGGCAGGGTGAGCAATCAGCTTGGATCCAAACAGAAAAATTCATGACCTAAATGATGCACCTCCCTCCGGATGTCAGAGCAGCACATAAATGTTTCATAGACTTTGCTTTCCAGGTCAGCTCCAAACCATGATTTTATGTTTGTGGTTTAACCCTTAATGTTTAGAGAAAGCAGCACGATGGAAATGGGCAAGGAGCAGAGAATGCTCCAGGACATCTCTGCTCCTGGGAGAAGTTGTGTCACTAATGCCTCCAGCCAGGAAAAACAAGGTGAAAGACTGATACCATGATCTTGAGGATGAGACATAATATCACACGAGTTTACATTGTGGAAAAATCTGAGGAAATGATTTCCCAACCCCATGAAAATACATCATAGCAGGTTTAGCACCCTGGGGCAAGAGCAGAGGCTGCTGCTTCGGCCACTACTTGTCCTACAGGAGCTATACCAGCCTTCCGTGAGGTCCAGGGCACCTCCTTCCACCCAGGAAAGCTTTTATTTTTGCAGTGGGATAGAGGAAAGTCGGTGGTGGATGACTGCATTGAGGAAGTGAGGGCACAAAGCCAAAATTATATTTGTAGGGTGAACACTTTTCCATCGACTCAACCCTCACAGCTGTCGAAACACGGGGGGCTTTATTTCCAGGTGAAGGCACAGCCTGTTAGGGCTACTGCATCCTCAGAACCAGAGAAACTTGGATTCCACGTGCAAACCCTCTGCTGTTGAGCAGAGATGCCTGGCACCGAGGCCCTGCTCTGTGCAAGATCCATCCGTGGGCTCCAAACGGGCCGCTGCGACTTCTCGTGGCGCGGGAGCTGTGTCATGGCAACCTGGGCCTGAGAGCCCAGCCTGAGCTCCTTGTGCCTGTTATTAGGCAGCCAAATGGGACTGCGCACCACGTGCTTTTAAATAGAGCGTGGAGATTGTCAGCAACTGCTGCTAACAAGTGGCAGAATTGATGTGCTCGTGGGCTAGGCCTACGCTGGAGATTTATGGTATTCTCCTTTCCCGCTGTGCTGCTGCTGCTGCTTTACAATTAGAGGGAAGCTGGCATTAAAAACATCTGCTGCCCATGTCGGCCTGTAGTTGCCAAACTTCTGGCTCTCTTTCTGCCAAGGAGTACCTTGCCAGCAGCAGCGCTGTGTTTAAATGTTAGCTCCCGAAAGTGCTGGTGCCACTGAATCAGCACTAACACTGACATTTCACTTAGGGAAGGGGAAGGATCTGGGAGGAAGCGGCACCGCCAGGAGCTTAATTAGTATGGAAGTGCAGAAAAAAATAGCATGTTCTACAAAAGAGCACGGCAAGAGGTTATTTCCTGTGTCTTCCTGAGATTTCCCAGCAGCTGCTGTGGATGTGTTGTTTGGGAACCGGCGGCTCGGCTCCAGGCTGTGCTCCTGCACTGAGGTTCCTGCCTGCTGGTGACACACAGAGCCCCGGTGTGGGTGTCCCAGTTCCTCCCAGAGGTAAAAAATCTGTCCCCTTTGTCCATCAAGGTGGGTTTTGGTGAGCTGGCACTGTAGTGCTGAGGCTTCGATGCTCCAGGTGGGTCAGGGGCTGCTCTGTGAGATGTACAAACACTCACTGAGACTTGTCCCAGCATCCCAGCGTCCTTTTCACGTGCCTTCACGCTAAAAGGATTACTGAGAAGTAAAGAAGTTGTCAGCTCACTCACTCCTCACTCTAAGGGTTAGTGATTTTTTCCTGATTGCTTCCTGAGGAATATCAACACCCCACTGTAAGAAGCATGAGACATTCTCATAGCACAGAAGATAAAACAGTGGCAAAGTGTTCAGACTCCTGCACAGGAGAGCTGAGCTGAGGGGAGGCAATGCTCATCCATAACAATTATGCAGACCCTCTCTATCTTTTATAGATGTTTTGGGATAGAATTACAGAACTGTGTAGGTTCCAAAAGCCCTCCCAAGGTCATCGAGTCCAGCCATTCCCCCAGCACTGCCAATCCCAGCAGTCACTCGTGTCCCCAGGGGCCACATCAGCACGTCCTTTAAAACCCTACAGGCACGGTGACTCCATCACTGCCCTGGGCTTGAAAACCTTTTTGGTGAAGAAATTTTCCCCAATATCCCATCTGAACCTTCCCTGGCACAACTCGAGGCTGTTCCCTCTTGTCCTATCACTGTTACCTGGGAGAAGAGACCAACTTCCACCTGGCTACAACCTCCCTTCAGGTAGTTGTAGAGAGCTTATAAGCTGCAAGTTCCATCTAAAAAGAAGGAATGAAATGTGAAGAGTATCAACAGACTCCAAGAATTGCTGTGTGAATTTATATTCTTTATGGAATAATGTGTTCCTTCTTTCAGTCAGTGTTTAAACTCAGGGTGCTGTCAAGTTTCCCAGTTAACTATTTTTTTTTTCTTTTCTTTTGTAAATGCTCTGCTTTCTTGTCATTTTTTAGGTTTTGGGGTATTTTAAGGCTAATAGAGTCTTCAAATTTTTTTGTGGCTTTATCCATTTGTGACATCACTCAAATGCAGGTGAAACCCTGACTGTGAGCATCCCCAAGCATGGCGCTATTTATAGGTGAGACCACATTTCCTTTCCACCTCTGTCTGCTGGATTGACAAATATCTCATGTTTTGCCCCAATGTTATCACTTTGCTTATTATCTAAACAAGCCTATCAAGCTGCTAATGTGTGTATAACAAGTTAGAGATATGAAACACAATGCTCAGCATTTTATATCTTGGTTCATTCAGCGTAAGAAGTGCTGAAAGCAAGTTAGGGATCATTTTTTTATGAATCCATGGGTCTGGCTGGGCTGATTTTACTCACCGTAAGGATTTCCTTACTCTTGGAGTAGCCAAGTCTCATGGCATGAGCTGTTTGCAAAGCGAGACAGTTTATCTCAATATACAGCTGCAATACGAACATGTAAATCACTTACTCATAATGCATTTAAAACGTTTCACTCGATCAGAAAGGAGAAAAAGATGAAGCTTAGCAGGAATGCAGCAGCCAGAGGGGGTTTGGTTTCTGGGCTGAAGCACAGGATTTATGATACATAGAGATGTTTATATTTTCAGGCAATATTGTCAGGAGAGGTTGTTGCTAAATTTCCCTGTTGTCTGTAGTTTCCTTGGGAAGGTGGTGTGGAGGGCACAAATCCCTGTAGGGTTTCTCCCTGCCGGTGTGAATCCCAGACTTTGTATTTCAGGTGTTTTGAGCCGTTTTGCTGCAGAGTGGGGCTGCTGGAGCCAGGCACTGAGCAGCAGAGGGCACTGATCTAACAGGAGTGGGAGAAAAATTGTCATTTCACTTCAGTGCAGTCTAAATGGACCCAAGATTAATCTGTTAATATCCTCTCATTCCTTTCCCTCCTATATCAGTGTTAATTGCCAAACAAGTGACAACTTTCCCCCGTATATTATACTGGTCCATTATACACTGCTGCTGTAGATATGGTTATTTGCAAATTTGCTACAGACTCCTCCTCAAACTCCAGAGGTTTTTATGTTGCTCCTGTATGTATGAATACAAATAAATAGAGACTGCAGTTCCATCTATATCAAATTTAATCTGCATGCTGTTTAAAGCAGTCTAAATATTAAAACCAGATTACTGGAATTTTCCACGGGAATAATTTTATTTTTCATAGTTTACTTTCAAATCAACTTATCTCTTTCCTTTGGGTTTGCTTCCCTCTAAAAGATGCTTTCTCCTCAGGATTACAGCATTTTTTTTAAGCTCTGCACTCACAAGTGTATTTAAGCCATGGTTTATACCTGTTGTCAGCGGGGCTGATAAATGCATCCGCCACGGAGACTTGGCATAAATAGTCATCATAAACCTGGCTGCATAAAACACCCCCGTGAACAGCATGAAATCCAAAGGGAAAGGCCAGCATGGATGTGCTGGGGTGAAGGAGAAGGCAGACAGGGGCATAAGTTCCTGCTGGTGATTCCCAGCTCCCAGGGCAGAGCGGAGCCCAGGGATCCCGGCGGCTGCAGACAGGGTTGTAGGCAGTGGGTGTCAGCAGCACTGATGGAGCTTGGCATGTCTGGAAATCGCTCTGACAGCCAGGGCCCTATAAAATTTTAATTTGAGAAATGAACCTGCTCTAAACTTTGCGAGTCAAGCCCTGCAGCTTTTACTCGGGCGAGATTTTTGCGAAGATAAATGAAAATAGACTGAAGGACTCTGACAGCAGCCAGTGGGCAAGTCCCTGTCTGCTGTCTGACAAACAGCCCCGTGTAGCCCCGACCTGTGGCACGAGATTGGGGTCAATAAATAAATATCAGTTGGTGTAAGCATGTCTGGAGTGCCACAGCATTATTAAAAGCCTTTCAGGTTGAGCAAAGGACAGTTTTGTAGAGTTAGCCTTGAGGTCTGGCCGCCTACAAATTGTGTTTTATTGTCTGTTATGTATTAGTCTTACTAAGAGCATTATGTCAAATATAACTATACCCTGCAGAGCTTTCTGGGATTTGGCTGGTTCACTGTTTTTGGAAGAGTTTTCAATGAGAAAAACCCTATTACTGAAGGGGAAATTTGGATGTTTACTGAATCTCACGGCTCAAACCAGGAAAGGGATCTCACTCTCAGCTCTTTGGGTTGAAAACCCAACTTTAAGCCCAAATGAAGACACTTAAATGGGACCACTGACGACAACACTTCTCACAGTTTTCTAATCGTAATTAAAATGGGAAAATCTCTTGAATTGCTGGGAAGGAGTTACCCCACCTCCCAAAACATGCTAAAAGCAGCATGTTTAGTACTTGTTTTGGGAAATTCCTGTCTGAATACAGGTTCTACTGTTAGGAGTCAGCAAACAATTATCAGCTTCAACAGAATAATACCAAATTGGTGCTGTCCACCTGAAGACAGATGCCCACTTCAAATATTCAGACATTCTTATCAATATGGGTGTAGCATCTTCCCAGTTGATGGGTAGTGCAGCTTTCTGAGCATTAACTACTTTTTGAAAGAGAGTATTCATGTCAAATGGTCTTTTCTTCAAATAACTTTTTAATGCAAGCTGCTTTAAATTGAAGTTTTGGGCCCAGTTCTTCCGTCCTTTCCCCCTCTGGGTGCTGTTTTATCCCATCAATATGAAGGCAACTGGATTTTGTGCTTAATTACATTTTATATGTGGCTTAGCAGTGCCCGTTTCCCAGGGAAAACTTATTCATGACTCTGAAAGTGAAGCAGAATCTGGCTTTAGTTCAATCTGAGAGGCAGCAGGTCAGACTTAATACGTGGTGGCTTTTTGATTTGTTTGTTTGATTTAGTCTTGTTTAGCAAATGCCAAGTGAGAATTTCCTAAACTGAGTTAGGTCATTTCAAGAGAGGTCAGTCAGAGTGGGCTGCCCAGAAAAATCCCTGATTTTTGAGCTGTGTTTTAGCTGTTTCAGCTTATTTGTGGCAAAGGGAGGCAGCCCAGGATTTTCTGCTGCCTTCAGCGGCTGTTGGGCACTGGTTCTGTCCATGAATTCCTTCCCAGCTGGATCCTGGCTGGATTTGTCCAAAGTGCTTGTGAGTTATCTCCTGACAAGGATTTTCATATTACATTTGTGTGAGTGAAGCAGTGAGCCTACCTTTAGAATGCCTGAGCAGAAAAATTAATGTGTGCACAGCATGAAATCCTGCAGAAAAGAGATATTTCGGAGGGGTTTAGCAGATACCACAGAATTCTGGAATGGTTTGGGTTGGAAAGGACCTTAAAACCCATCTAATTCCACCCCCTGCCATGGGCAGGGACACCTTCCACTATCCCAGGTTGCTCCAAACCCTGTCCAACCTGACCTTGAAACATCATCTTCTGCAGAAGGATAAATTATTCTGTATGTCAGAATCAAGTAGCAAGAAAAACTCTTTATTATGATCCAAAGAGGAGAGAAGAGCTCGGTGCTTCAGGTGTGGGAGCCCATCCCAGTGGAAGCACCAGATGGGTGTAGGTTGAAATGCCCTTCTTTCATATGCTCATAACATCTGAAAGTGAAAAATAAGGAAAAAAAGGCATTTTACAGCAATTGTGATGATGTCACTAAGTTAGGAAAGTGTGGGGGCCATTCCAAAGAGGTCACCTTGCTGGGAGCTCAATGGGCTGCCCAGGGAGGTTTGGAGACCCCATCCCTGGAGGTGTCCAAGGAAAGGCTGGATGCGGCACTCAGCGCCCTGGGCTGGGGACAAGGTGGGAGTCAGCCCAAGGTTGGACTCCATGGTCCTGGAAATCTTTTCCAACCTCAATGGTTCCATGATTGAAGGGGAGGGTTGTGGCATCCACCATTTCCAATGGTCAGTGCAGAAAATTCACCAAGATCTTCATTCTTACTGTACTTGATTTCCTAAAGAAATAACTTAGTTTTCCTCTCCAGCCCTAGTGTCATTTCCCAGAAAAGAAAGATACAGCCAGGAATAATTGCTTTAGCCTTTAGTTTTGAGTGGAACTTTTTCTTTTCCTCTGCCAAACAAATAGAAAAAGCAGCTCTACTAGTTTAACATATACTCCTATCTAAGAGGAAGAAAAATCCAATAGAGATGAAGATAACTTTATTTCTGTCAGCACAGAAAAATAGATATTTGATCCAATCTATGCTACACTTTTCTTTGCAGTTCTTGAGAAATAAAAAATAAAATCAAAAAATCTATATATCACATTCTTGGCCAGTACTTGATGACATAACCCTTCAGTTTTTCCTTCTGTTTTCTTACTAACTACAACAAAAAAGGTGGAGTGTAAGTTTATGTACCAGTAAGGGTAGAGTAGCAGAGTGCCCGGGCACCTCATTTTACAATTTGCTTTGACATGACGTGAGAAATAACTGAGCACAACCTTTACTACAATAATTGGATTTTTGCCATCAGGAAAAGCTTGTTACATTTGTGTCCTCTGAGAAATAATCCACTTTTTAGGTTTAGTTTTATAGACTCCATTCTGTGTAACCTTAGAGGGCTCAAACTCCAGCGAGGGGGATGTAATGTGCAGGGGCTGGATCCTTCCCTGCCTGAGTCAATAGTCTGTCATTGTTCTGTCAACAGCGCTTGGTTTACACCACCACAGCCCAAAAGTCATTTTGTGAGACATGTCTTAAAACACAGACTAATTTTAGAGCAGTCTCCTTTGTCGTCCTCTTTTTATTTCGCTCTGTCTTGCTGTTGTTGTTTCAGGTTTTGCTAGTGACTTTTCTCCCTTTGTGAAATATCCTTGAAGAATTAAAGGAAAAGATGATTAGTTATAAAATCTGCGTTGATATTGGACCTGAAAATGTCAGTTAGGTCAGAGCCCAAGGATTAGTGAGCTTTGTCAGCTGAGGATAGGAAATTCCTTTAGTTTTAGCATCTCAAGTGTATTGAAAATGCCTGTGGTGTTTCTCTCCGTCATATCTGGACTCCTCCAAACCAAAAAACTGTGTAATTTTATGGATCTGGTTGAACATGTGAGTAATTTAATAGATTTCATTAGTACTACCAAGAACTTGACCATAAACATTGATGATCATATACAGGTATTTTTGTCATTCTCCAGCCTATGGTAGAAGCTGAAATGAAACAAATATTGAAAAGAATATAAAAAACCTGTTACTTCAGATTTTGTTATCAGACAAAGCTCCAGAATATTTGTACCTATTGTGATATTGCTGCAGTACTGTGAGCACATGAGCAGTAGGAAAATAAAACATGGATTTAAAAATATTCTATTGTGATTTTTTTATAGTGCGAAAGAAGCAACAGGAACACATTGCCCGTGAGCTTCACCACTGGTGAACTATCCAGGGCCCCAGGAGATTGTTATTTCAGCATCACCAGGACTAAGGATCCTGTGAGGAACATTAGATTTGATTAAAGGATTGGATATTAGGAAGAAAATGTTTGCTCAGTGGGTGGTGAGGCACAGGGTGCCCAGAGCAGCTGTGGCTGCCCCTGGATCCCTGGAAGTGTCCGAGGCCAGGCTGGATGGGGCTGGGAGCACCCTGGGATAGTGGGAGGTGTCCCTGCCCATGGCAGGGGGTGGAATGGGATGGACTTTCAGATCCCTTCCAACCAAGTCCATTCTATGACATAATGATATGAACGAGTTTTATTTAAACATCACCAATGTGAGATGGGAAGTGTGAGGTGGTAACAAGCCATTTTAGTAGCAGGAGATGAATATTAAGTTAAAGTGCCTTGTACTCAAAATCAATTTGAATTTACTTCAAACTTTGCATAACCTTCTCCTCAGAGTTATACAAATGTCTTGATAGACTCATTAAAATCTGGAAAATGGGAGAGAAAAATCTTAAGATCAGAGACTCATGAACGAATGGAAATAAAAATCTACAACTGAAGTGTGAAATTAGAGTGGATCAGTGAGAATTTTAAGTTTCAATATCTTTCACTTTGTGGCTTTATCACACACTAACAGTTACTTCACCATTTTTATGTAGCAGAACGTACACGTTACAACCTATTTATTCCAATTTCTTGTTGCAGGGTCTTCTCTTTGCGTGCGTTCTCATTCTGCTTGTGCAGCTCCTGGTGAAGACCCCGATGATGTCTTTGACAGAAGAGAACCAACACTCAGGAATCTATGGGAAACAATGATTTTTGCACATTCCTTTCATTACCTTGGTGGCCAAAAGAGGAGAGATCCTCATTAGGAATCCTTTACAAGCTGAAATGTCCATTTTCTTCTACAAACAAATTGCAAATGCAATTTACTTCATCAGGGGATGCGCATGGATTTGTTTTCCAGAATGTTCTATCTTGTCACTGAGCACCACATCTCGTGAGTATTTCCTGTTCCTGGCTACCTCCAAACAGACAGCACATCTGGCAGCATTTTATTCAGTCACACAAACCAAAATTGTTTTCTCATATCTGCTGTTTCACTGCACTTAAAATTTGACTCTTGTCCTTAAGGATACCTTGAAATGTGACTTTTATTCTGACGAAAGAATTTTTTTTTAGTTGAAACTCCCATTTACGCCCCAAATTGATAGAGAAAAATTGAGATTTTCTTTATCATGATTGTACAGTATGAAACAAATTGCTTCAGATTATGATTCCCTCCAGTTTAAATGGTTCCATTGTTTAGACTGGAGCTGGCTGGCAGGCCCTTCATTTATCTTCCCTAGGCTAACGCAGCACTGGACATGTTTGAGGCATTAGGCTGGGGCTGATTTGTCAGCCTTGACCTCCTGCCACATCAGCTCATTGCAAAGCTGACACTCTTCATTTCTCAGAAATGAAACCCACACTTTGTTCTGAGCTCTCTGAGCCAAGATTAGCCACAGCTGCTTGGGAGAGTTGTAAGGACAGGTATCAAAAGCCATCATACAGTGGTTTCTTTTTCACACGGGATTCCTACTCACCAACGTGTACTCTATAGCAGAAACACAAATCTCATCATTCACACCTCATGACAAAATTTGATTGTTATTCATCTTAACTCTGATTTCTTTGATAGATTTGATCTGTCTTGATAACAACTTTTACTGTGTTAATAACAACTTTCACTTTAAATTGGGTAAAACTAGACGCTGTTCCAAAGCCTCCAGGAGAGTCAGCCAGCATGGTTTCATCAGCTTCTTTTCACCAGGAAGGTGGCCTCACTTTTTAACAACAATTTCTTGCAAACTTAGCATGTTCAAAGGCTGAACCTCATCTTTGCTCCTAATGGGAATTCATAGCACCAGGGAATTCTCACAGCAGAAGAATTGTGGTGTGGCTCACTAAAAGTTTCCTCTCGAGTTTTCTTGCAGGTAAGAAGCCATGGGGGAGGAAAAAAAAAAAATTATTCAAGAGACAAACAAACTAACCAAATCCACAAAGCCACTGCTCACAGGGACTCCCAGACTGGTTCGTTTTCATCACCTGTTGTAACTCACAAACCTTAAAAACTGTCTTTGCCTGAAGAGAAGGTCTCAGGTAGACTGTGCAAACCCAGAGCGTCTGGGAATCCGCTGCTGAGGGAACCTGAAAACAAAGGTGTTGATTGCAAGCAGTGGGAGAATCCAGATCCCTGCAGGGAGATTTATCCATGGCGTTTGCTCAGCTCCTGGATGAAGAGGAGCTGGTGGAGGAGAGGGAGGGCTGTGGCCCCCTTTGCTCCTCCCTGAACTCATGTGCAGCTGTTTGGCTGCCAGATGCTCTGCATTTAATCACAGCTGCATCCCTGAAAATGCAGCACTTCAGACTCCAATCGACGCCGTTCAGTCCTGATGTCTCCTTTTCACTCTGCAGATTATTTTCAGCTCTTTATACTTTTTTTTAAGCTGGCTCTTTCTTTATGTTTTGTTCAGTGTTTGTAGAGATCTCTGTGAGCCATGGATTTCTGTGTGGTTATTCAAGTAGATCTCAATGAAATAGTTGAATTATTGTGGTCTCTAACTGAATAACACTCCTGTTGGAGTCAATGGGATTTTGTATGTTTAAATACCACAGAATGTGGCCCTAAATCCATCAATCAAGTTGAGAATTGCCAGAAACTTAAATCAGCCATGTAGGAGGTCTTGGAGTGCTTTTTACTTCCCTAGGATAAGTGTTGTGTTTCACATGGTGGTAGACATCCAAAATGCAAATAAGGCTCAGCTCCTACATTTGAACTGTTGTTCCACAAATTATTTGTCTTTATGGTTCTCCAACTCTTAGTGGATAAAGAAGGAAAAACGTCTGTCCTTGGTGTATCACAAACATTGGAGGAAGGTTGGTGAGCTGATCAGGAGAGACTGGAGTGAGAATCAGGGAACCATTGGCAGTTTGCACCAGCCTAAAATCAGAGTGACTGTCGGAGGGCACGAGGTCTGGCCACGCCAGGAGGTCGAGTTTCTCATCACTCTGCACTTGCTGTGAGGATAAAGTGTTGATGTTTTCATGTCTGAGCTATCTACAGAATCTCCCCCACTGACCACTGAGCTCTCTGAACAAATCCTGCAGAGAAGGGACAGAAAAGTTGTATTGTCGAACTTCTTTTGGGAAGGATCCTTCTCACCCAGCACTGCAAGCTTTGGAGGAGGTCACACTCACCAACTTTTTGTCTTCAGTGGAGCCTGGACATCATGCTGGAGCAGGAGGAAGCTGTGAGTATCTGACAGAATCGTGGAAAGTTAAAGGGTTGGAATGGACCTTAAAGATCATTTAGTCCCAACACCCCCTGCCACGGGCAGGGACAGCTCCCATTAGACCAGGTCATAGACCATTTGTTTGTGGGTGCTGGGGAGTGAAAATGCAAATTCTCCTCAAGAGCACTTCACATCTTTTTTTTTTTTCCCCCTAACTCAAAACTACATAATATATTAATTTTTCTTGCCATTTTATTCCACGTAAGACATAGGTGAGGCTATACAACATTTAACTCATTTCTCATCCTACAGCAACAATGATTTACATCAAGAGCTGCAAACTTCCAGACCACAGGCAATAGCACAAAATAAATGTTTCCTAAAATGCTTTAATATGAGAGCCAATACTTACAATGTGTGTGACTTGTAACTTGGTTCAGTCTAAACTGAGAGTTAATTGGATTGTCATACTTACAGGCGTAAGTATTCAAACATGTCTGAACTTCACAAAACCTCCTGTAAGGAGAGAAAAACAGTGTTAGAGCAAAATCAAACCCAAACTTTTAAGCCTGTTTGCACAGCAAGCTCAATAAGCACTTTTGCTGATCTGCCTGGGACCTGTATACAATTTAAATGCCATTATTCTCTTTGTCAATGTTCAGGCAAGTTCTAGTAGTGGTGGAAAACCGAAAAAGATGAAGTTTGTTTAATAAAACATATTAAAATGGGTGGCATGAAACTGAATTATTTCAACTGGAATATATACGCTGGGGAAAAGCAAGATCTTGAATATTCACATTACAGCTCATTGAAAAGGCAATGGGCTATGCAACAAGATTGACAACAAAGGGAAAAATGACGAGGAAAATTGCCTTACTTATCTGCTAGAGTGCTCTTGACTGCCAACTGTAATTTTATGGTTCATTATATAAAAAAATACCATTAATGTTAGTACTTGTGTATCATAATCATGAGAAGAAGGGAAAAAGTTCATTGAAATGTGCTCCATTTTTAATCAAGACACTATAATTGTGTGTTTTTCAGGCATCATCAATTTCCATCAATTTTACTGCTGCAAAAATAATGTGCTGCTATAGTTCTTGCACAGGTCAATTCCTGCATGAGGTACATTGACTGCAGGGATGTAAACTGTAAATAAACTGTGGCATAATTTATCTTCTCTGATACTACTTGATACACCACCAGCTTCAGGTTGATAAGGGAAGCAAATGGCACGGCTGGGTTTGAATTGTGTGGTGCATGACAGAACTCAGCAATTGCAGGAACTTTTGTTATATAAACGTTGTTATATAAAATGTCAGGCAACTGCCAATATTAGCATCGCAGAGCCACTGTCACACAGCAAATGTGTCTGTCAACTTCTCTGTGCTTTTTCAGGAGTTTTGAAAATCACAGATCGGATAAAATTGTCTGAAACAGCAGCAGGGGACGTGCCTGTCACCAGCCCCGTGGTTTGGCCTGCTCTAAACAGCTCTGGCCATCACAGAATTCGGGTCCCTCACACCTAAAGTGGGACGAAGGTGTTACTAATCCATCTCTTTTTTGGAAAGGGGAGTTTAGTGACGTGTTTGAGTGCACAGGAAGGTTTGTGCAGAACATGTTTTCTGAATTAATGTTGGTGTTATTCCACAGGATGCTGGGGAACAAACCTACAGCAGAGCCCCAGTCCCAGTGCAACCCCAGAGCAGAGAAAAAGTCCCTTTCCTAAGGACTCTTGACAAAAGAGGTGATTGCTGGATGATGTTTTACCTGATGGAGGATGCTCAGACTTCCTTCATTGCACAAGTCTGTGGTTGAGACTGACCTTGAGCAATAGCTTCTCCTTCCTCCCCGGAATGTGCTCTGACTTTTGAGGCCTGGGTAAGTTAAATTTTGTTTACAAAATTTAAGTTTAAAACAAGTCACTGCTGGCCAGCCAAGTACCAAAGGTTCATGTAAGGTGTGCTATCAGTGGGTTTGGAAGCTTTCTTTCATCTCCTGGTGCAGAATATTGATGAAAACTGCTGAGCTTTATGGGCAAGCTCTGTGGGATCTGATCCTTAACCCCACTGAGCCCATCCCCTTCTTGCAGAACCACTCACGGAATCAGAGAAGGGTTTGGGTTGGAAGACACCTTAGAGGTCATCCCATCCCAACCTCCTGCCATGGGCAGGGACACCTTCCACTATTCCAGGGCCAGAACTAATACCAGTATTTGTTTTCATGCTCACTGTTGTAATCTCAGCGTAACTTTCTTGCAGTGCAATCTCCACGTAGTTGCCCAAGATTTGGGGCAGGTTATTACATCCCATAAAAGCAGCCCTGGCACACTCCTCAGCCAAAAATAAACACATTTTCCCTCCACTCTCCCTCTTTGAAAGCTGCCTGTCCTTAAATAAAGGAAGGAAAGCTCAGTACACTGGAAAGGGCTTGTGCTGAGTAGCTCCTGTTAGGAAAAACAGCTCATAAAAGTGGCATTACGTGGATGATATATTCATGTAGTGCTTCATCTGTATTAGTGTCATACACCACGGATTGGTGTAGCTTTAATTATACATTCCTTGATAAAATAAGGTCAGCTGTCAAAAGCCCATTCCAGTGTCTGAGATGCTCAAAGTCTTGCTGGGAGTGGGGCAGGGGGAAGAAAAGAGCAGTTTATTTTATTCCTAAAGAGTGCATTCTTCAATCTGGTGAAGTGGAGGATGGTGAGACTGAAGCTGAGGGGCTTTCCTGAGGCTGACAAGCCCTGCAGAAATCCCATCCCTTTGCCAAGGCAGCAGGATCCAAGGCCCTGGGAACAAAAAATGCTGCCAACTGAACCTTTCCTGCAGCTGAGCAATAGGCCTGAAATGGCCGAAATAATACAGACATTTATGCCTATTTTCAGATAAATGTCACTGCACACCTCACACCTTTGAAGTGGGATCCTCCTGCAGAGGATGCTGAGCAGCTGAGTGCTGGAGCAGTCTCTCTTTTCTCCTGCCCCCAGCAGAAGGGAATGTCTGGGATAACACTTTGCAAATCTCCCTGTAAAAACATGGCATTATTCATAGTGTATGATTAGTCTTGCACGCTTTCCTTGTTATAAATATGTAACACATGCTCCAGTGCAGAATGTGATAATGTATTCCAACATGATCTTTATTGCTGATATTTAAAAACCTGTTCCTGAATATGCACAGTTTAAATTTCACATGAATGTACATCTACCATTTTTCCTGCTTTAAAGCATAAAGTCTCTTAGGCAAAATGTAGGTTTTATGTCAATCCATTTTTACCCCTTTTCCTCAGCTCATTTGTCTACAGTTAAATATTTTCTTCATCTTCCACAGAAAAATGTGAATTATTCTAAAGCACCAAGTGCTGCAGTGTGTGTGCATCTGTGTTTGTTGGTAAGTCAAAATACAAACAGTGGAGAGATATCCTCATTTGTTTTCCATTCCAGTTTTTAAGTGATATGTTAGGAAGCAATCATAATAAAGAGGAGCTGACGGGGCCCAAGAAATAATTTCTCAGTGAGACAGCAGCCTGCTGTTATCTCTAATCTAAGAGACACTGGATAGAGGTCATCTTCTGATCAATGAAGTGAAATTCACTTTATGATGCTGAAAGCAGACAGAGAATGGTACAATCAAGAGCTTTCTGAGAGCAACAGAAGCAGTCAGAGAGCGATGGGAGAACCATAACAAAAATAAACAGATTTATTGCTCTATAGAGCCTGTTTTACAAGGACCCGGTAGTGCAGAAGGAGGATGTTGCCCTCCTTCAGCCCCCCGGATATTCAGAGCATTGGCAAGATTTGAAATCACTTTACCCGCCCGGGAGGTCCTCTGGACAGAGGGGGTTGAGGACATGCTCTGCTACGTCCAAAGATTATCTGTCATAAAGGAAAAGCAGTTTAGAGCCCAAGCTGAACTCTTTTAAGCATGTAATTTCATGTGACTGTCAGGAATCCCCGTGCACAGGGAATTCTGACAGTTTCTGTGTTCCACAGGCTCCACAAACTCCAGCACAACCAAGCTTCTCCCACGTGCCTGGCTCCGAGGGGCTGCCTCTCTGGTGTGCTCGTATTTTGCTTTCCAAGAGGAACTGGACTTGATCAGGTCTTATAGCACTGTCTGATATGATTTTGGATCTCTAAATAATATGGATTTCGAGGCACGATCAAAATGTTTGCTACTGAAATTTTTGGAGTATTAAGCACGGACGTGTCCTGGTAATTGAGCAAATATTGGGTGTATGAGGTAGCCTGTGCCACAGGAAAGCCTTTAAACACTGTCTGCTGCTTATTTTCTCTTCCAGACCTTGCAAAATCAATGGAAAGGTAACGAGAGCCCTGGCTGTCAGCATGGATTAATCTGGAATTCCCTGGCATCTTCAGATCCTTGTGCATCAAAACATTAGTTTATATCAAAAGTTTGAACAGTGGCTCAAAGTATTCAGGAGTTCAAAAAAAATGACAAGAGCGAGCGAACTAAAACGCCTCCAATTTCTATGGTTTGCAAACTTCAAAAACTGTGATTGTGCTGGGAGCCTTTGATCTCAATATTACTTTTTTATTGCCTTTGAAGTCCAAAGCAAAGGGCCATTGCAGCAGGATCTGGAGGTGCCGAGTGTTAATTCCCTATAGCCACGTGCCAGGTACATCATATCAGCTATTGACCACTGGATGCCAAGGAATGTGGCCATAGGTGGAGAGGGTTTTCTTGTTAAAAAAGGTTTCACACATCAGCAGTGTTGGAGTAGTTTGGTTTTACCCAACAAAGAGGTCACTGCGGGCCGCTGATGCTCAGGACCTCAGGAATTTTCTTTCCAGAATATCCCACATTATTAATAATCAGCTGTTACAGCTAAGCAGGAGTTGGAATTCTGTCAAAAGTTATCCACTAACAGCAGCTGGTGTTATTTTTGGTGAGGGAGCCCTCCAAGGGGAGGTTGGTGAGGGGCTCAGAATCTCTGCCTGCTCCTGAGACAGGAACTTAACGCTGTACATTGGTACCAGAATCTGCCTCCAAACTGCAGAACTGAAGAAGAAAAATGGAAAGGGCTGCCTTTATACAGCTTGTAAAATATTCATTTATGTGCTGTGCTCGAGGAGAATCGATCTCTGGAGAGCATGAGGTTTCTTCATCTCAGTCAAATTACATTAGAGGCAAGAGCTGAGTGGGATGGGAGGTTGTGGGGATGGTGAGGGGCCAAACAGGGCAGGCACTGCTGGCCCCGAGCTCTGAACGGGGCAGGGGCAATGGGACAGGGACATGAGCTCGTCCCTGTGCCTCTGGGTTTTGATTCCACTCGGTGGCAAATTGTTGAAGTGTTTTTGTAGATTTGGTCCTCAGTGACTTGTTTCATCTGCCAAATTACAGCAAGGTTAAATAAGGTTGGTGCTGAGGGAGGCGGTGGTTTATTCCTTTATGTACAAGCACATGCTGGGATTCCTGGGGTGTCCTGTGCAGGGCCAGGAGCTGGATTTCAGTGATCCTGGTGGGTACCTTGCAGCTGAGGATATTTTAGGATTTGGTGATTGCAGTATTTTCAGACAGGCGGCAATGGGCACAGCAGGTTTTGTGTTCTGCTCCTCCACACTTCCCTGCTGCTCCCAGACACTGGAGGTGCTGCAGTGCTCCAGAGTTTTGTGAGGGGATGTATGTGGCAGGATTGCCTTTCTAATTGCTGCTTCTTCAACAACACTTCTTGAGGAGTTTCCTCATCAATTGAGAAAATTTCAGTCCATTGAATTTCGCTAAACCTGCAGGAGCCTCAGGCTCCCGTGCAGAGAATGTGAGAAGTGACGTGGGCAGGCACAGCTGGGTTTGCCTGGAGTGACCAG
Source organism: Atrichornis clamosus (assembly GCA_013400975.1). Lineage (NCBI taxonomy): Eukaryota > Metazoa > Chordata > Aves > Passeriformes > Menuridae > Atrichornis > Atrichornis clamosus. Next base: position 77,755 of record WBMZ01002148.1, read on the forward strand.
TCAGTGGTTTTTTCCCTTAAAATACCCTCTGAAAATTTTAAGTCAGGCATTCTGTTGTGAATGGGGTTGTTTGAGAATTTTTCTGATGTGAAGGAATCGTAGAGTGTTTTAACAACAGACTTTTACATAGTTAAACTGAGAAATATCTTAAACGTTTTCAGCTACATCTGACAATAATGTCTTTACCTTGGGAGCAAAGTATTCATGATGATGTCAATAAAGGCAGTGGTTTTGACAGCAGTTTTATATATCAGCGTAGATCTGGAGTGCTGAATATTACCTGTATTATCAATTGGCTAACACTTTCCACGAGAGAGATGTCTCTTTAGAAAGCTGTTCCTTTTATGAGTGTCATCAACTCCTGTCAGCTTGACACCGCTGGATTTGACTGGGTTTGAAGTTTTCGTTGTTGTTTAAATTTGTGATAACATAAGTGAGCTTTTTTCTGAGAAATGGATGTTGAAAAATGTGTTATGTTCACGTATAAATGGCTTTATTCCACTGCTTTTTTGTGAAGGCTCTGAGATCTGTGAAGGAAAAGACTTAAGTAATGGAGTGATTTGCCATGCTTTTGGTAGTCAAACAGCACAGGTGTAGCTCATGCAGAGGCAGTGACATTGCAGCTCTAAATATCTCTCTTTTTAAAAGCTCTGGGGTTTAAAGCTTTTTGCAGAATCTCCACTGAATTTTGGATAACCTAAGGGCAGAGGAAAAAGGGCAGTGAGGGTAGCTGGGAGCACATTGCATGTACAAGCACACAATATTATCCCAACAAGGAACACTTTATTAGCAAGTACCAGGAATATTTATTTTTTTCCTTGTTAAGGAAAGAAAAAAAAACCCCTTTTATAGTTCTAACAGTGCACATCAGTATGGATTCATAATTTATGAATACAGGAAGAGCACAGGCTTGCTGACAAATTTCTACCATTTCAGTTTTTCACTGATGAAAGGAACGCCAACATAAAAACCAGGAATATAACACATCCCAACTCACGAGCAGCTTGTGTTTGTGACTGGTGGGCAAGGCCGCACTCCTGAAGAAGACCAAGGGAGCATCAGCCATGATTCCAACAAGTGACACTAAACATTCCCAAAATGGCCATTTCCAGCAGGTAAGGGGCTGGTATCGACATAGAACCATGGAATCATGGAATGGTTTGTGTTAGAAGCGACCTGAAAGCTCATCCAGTGCCCCCCCTGACATGGGCAGGGACACCTCCCAATCTCACAGGCTGCTCCAAGCCCTGTCCAGCCTGGCCTTGGACACTCCCAGGGATCCAGGGGCAGCCACAGCTGCTCTGGGCACCCTGTGCCAGGGCCTCCCCACCCTCACAGGGAAGGATTCCTTCCCAATATTTAATATTTTGTACCGACACACCAAAGTGGAACACGGATGGAGAGCAGAGAGCAGCTGCTTTCATTATGGGAGGCCTCTTTCTGAATATTTACATCTGAGATATAAATCACCCCTAACACATCACTCAGTGTAATAGGTTCCTGTAATTAAATGAGAGCTTTATTGAATAAATTACACACTGTTAATTATACATGTAATACTCTTTCTGTATCCCTGGCAATTCCTTTGACTTTATTGCAGATAAAACAATGACCTTGTCTATTTTCATAGGGCTTGATAATTTAAGAAGATTGAAGAAATGTTAATTGTGAGTTGTCCAAGAAGTCTTTAAAACATTTTAATACCTTTAATAGCATTAACTCAATATTGAGATAAGATTATTCCTTGTACTTTCTGTGTACTCACAGTGCCAGTCACTCCTCCTCTTACCTTGGGAACTCACCTGTGTGAGCAGTGGAGCTTGGGGTGTGCAGCAGACAGTGGGAAAATGTTGGGTTAGTCAATAATATCCACAGATTGATTTTTCTTGATGGAGTGGAGAGTCAGAAATTATCTGCATCAAATCAGCCAGGACCTTTATGCAAATGAATGCAGAATTAGAATAGCAGAGTACAGCTTGATGACATTGGCCTTATTTTTTGTGTATTAGTCAATAGTTGCTAAGTTTACAATTTTCCCTTTCCTTTGGCTTATTTATTTATAATTAAGTTATTTATACATGCACACAAGTACAAACTCACCCATTGGACACTTAAATTAAATTCCAGCGAGGCTTTATTTTTATTTACTGCTTTCTCCAATAAATGCACATCTTTCAAATCTCTGCAGAGCTGCATCGATTCCTGAACTATCATCTCCCAGTTTATTGAGCACAAGTGGTGACTGATTGTCCCTTGACACTTCAGGAAGAACTTAAATATACAAAAAACTAGTTTTAAATAGGCCAAGACTTTATTAAGATACCACCACATCTGGGAAATTATTTGAGATGGTTGGGAATTTCTTGATAATTTTTTTTTCTTCTTCCCCCACTGGAAAAAACTGCTGATTTTCCCAAATCCAAGCTGTTTGCTAAGCAGAATTTGATTCGACATAGCCAATTAAGAAGAAAAAGAAGCCAGTGCAATAGCAGGTTGACACTGTTAACTGGAGATTGTGCTTTTCCTTGTGATGGCAATTTTTCAAAATTTTAATGAACTTCCACTTGGGGGGAAAAAAAAAAAAAAGAAAAAAAGTTGAAACCAATTAATTGGAATGACCTGACAAAAAAAAGAGGGGGAGTGTTGGTGGGTGGCAATGTGAGATCACAGATTTACACCCTGTCTGTACAGAACTTCCCTGCAAACTGGTGAAAACCTGTGGGAAAACGAAGCCCAATCCACACTCAGGGGGGAACTTCCTTGCTGCTGCACTGCTGGCACCCTCCAAACTCCTGCTTAAAGAGGTCTTGGGAATTTGAGGGGGAAATCAGCATTAACAGCCTGGTTTTCATCTTTTTGGTGTCTTCTGCTTTCCTGGGAGCAGCTTGTTTCCGTCAGCAGGGCGTCGAGTTTGGCGTCCTGCTTGCCTCTCATCTCCTCCTCAACATATTCCAGCCCATCCCTGCTCCCGTTTAGTGTTGCTGGGATCTTCCTGAGAATCTCCTTTTTGCCTCAGTCCTACTGAACACCACCTTGTTGTGATAAATAATATTGATCCATTTTTAATCATGATTTTGCTTAAAACTGGCATTGCTGCAATATCAGGATCCCGGCAAGTCAGTTTGCAGACACAGCCTGGTTCAGAGAAAACACGTGGATTTAAGGAAAGTTGGGGACTATTTTCCACTTAAAATGACATTTTAAAAAATTAATTTGCACCTGTGCTCAATAGGGCACAGGAAGGACAGCAAAGCTTTCCACCAGGGTTTGAAAAGCCACAGCAAATAACTTGTTCAGTCAAAGAAAAATAACCTGATAGCAGCTTTCTGTGGAAACTCACAGAATTTCTCTGTTCAATGGAGCATGAAAATACATGTGCTTTGTATGAATGAAGAGATAATTTATTGAAATGAAGAGATAATTTATCAAGCAAATATATAGGTATCTCTTCAAGAATTTCTATTGCTTTGGAAATATTTTTCCTTTTTTGGCATGGATTTCCTCATCTGTTGTCTGATGGATTGATCTAAGATGGGAGAGGAAGTACTTTCCTTCCTTTTGTGATAAAGGAAAGGGAAGAAAGAAAAACTAGGCATTAAGATGCCAAAATGTGTTTCATCTACTGCAGTCCTGCCCGGGAGAACTGGATTCAGCAGAACAGTTTCTCCCTTTGCAGAAGTTATTCCCTTCCCTTGCCTGTCTCTTTGCACAAGTTTTCTTATTTCTTCCTTAGTTTCCTACTTCTTCTTTGTATTTTACAATTTGCAAGAGAGTAAAGCACCTTTTCTCTAAGGTTATATAGAAATCAGTGCCAGCAATTCCTGAAGAGCAGCTGTGGCTGCCCCTGGATCCCTGGAAGTGTCCAAGGCCAGGTTGGATGGGGCTTGGAGCACCCTGGGATAGTGGGAGGTGTCCCTGCCCAGGGCAGGGGTGGAATGGGATGATTTGGGATGTGGTCCAGCTCTGACAGAATTATTGTGACATGCAGGCCAACATTGTGGAAGTGCCTTTACATTTCTCACTAAAGCCACAATGTTAATAATAGGCTGAGGCATCTGAACTACTGCTTTTCCCATTTGTATTGTTGCTATGCTCCACAGGAAAATGCTCCAAGACTTCTGTGACTATAATTATTCTGCAATCTGTATTCTTTACACAGGGATTGCATTTAGGTTACACTGAGTGGTGGCTGTAGGAAATTGGACAGAAAGAGACAGAGTTTAGGGAAAAGATATGATTGTTCATTTTTCTTTAGCAAAAGCTAAGAATCATAGATCCCTTAAAATGTTGACTAGGAGCCAAAGGCTGTCTTTTAGAAAAAAATAAAATGCAGTACCTGATGGGAATTATTTTACATTGAACTCCATGGTCAGCTGCTATCCTTGACCCAAGAGATGGAAAGTCACTGTTAAAATACAGAGCAGCCACTACTTTAAAAAGCAAATAAAAAAGGCATTCAGCTCAGCAAAATATTATTTCTAAGCTTTGTACTCTGACAAGAAATTCAAGAGTTTCCTGTAACCTCTTTGTCGTTGAGAATGTAAACATCTTTCTTCTGATGCAAATAGGGGTATTTTTAGCACCCATCATATGGCGTGGTGTTTTTGAGACTTACTTATTGTTTTGTAAATCCACTTCCTAAAAAAAGAAAATACACTGTCAGCAGGCTTCTGGAATGCTCCAGGTCGTGCTCAGCATCACTGTCCTCTTGGCTTTCCAGGGGGTGGACTCCTGCCACTCTGTGGGATGTGCAGTTCCTGCTGCAGCCCCCAGACCCCTCCCTGGCGGGGCTGTCACCCTCTCTGGACAGGCCACTGGACCCCTCCCTGGCGGGGCTGTCACCCTCTCTGGACAGGCCACTGGACCTCTCCCTGGCGGGGCTGTCACCCTCTCTGGACAGGCCATTGGACCCCTCCCTGGCGGGGCTGTCACCCTCTCTGGACAGGCCATTGGACC
>WBMZ01002148.1:82800-230375 GCA_013400975.1 Atrichornis clamosus
CTCCCTGGCGGGGCTGTCACCCTCTCTGGACAGGCCATTGGACCCCTCCCTGGCAGGGCTGTCACCCTCTCTGGACAGGCCATTGGACCCCTCCCTGGCGGGGCTGTCGGCTCAGCATCCTCTGGACAGCCCCCTGGAACATCCTGCCAAGCAGCTGGAAGGCACCCCCGTGGCTCTTCAGGTGGGGGTGACGGGGCAGAGGTTTAGCTCCTCCATCCCATTCCAAAATCCTGCCAGCAACCCTCATGCCAAGGGCATGCCTTGAACTCTCAGCCAGTGCCCTGACGTGTGAGAGCTTCCCCCAAAAACCATGCCACAGGTTTCTGGGGAAGTTCTCGGTTTGACAACACACGGACAGAACATGAGCCGAGAAGGAAAGGTTGACTGGAGGGGACGGTGGTGTTGTGGTACCTTTGATAACCACGAGTGCTTTCTTTATGGAAGAAATCCTGAGGCCCTGGCACAGGGTGCCCGGAGCAGCTGTGGCTGCCCCTGGATCCCTGGAAGTGTCCAAGGCCAGGCTGGACGGGGCTTGGAGCACCCTGGGATAGAGGAAGTTGTCCCTGCCCAGGGCAGGGGTGGGATGGGATGGAATTTAAGGTCTCTGCCCACTCACATTTAAAACAGACAGAGCAGAATCTCAGGACTGTGAGATCTCGCTGAAATGAGGGATACTGAGACCTTGGGCAGAGGATAAGTTGGTGTGGCCTCTCCTTGGAGCTGGACGTGACCCTCCCAGGAATTCTGGCCAGGCACAGGGGCACAGAAGAGTGCAGTGAAATATCTCACCTTGGCAGGTGGCTGAGTACAAAACTTCTGCTTTGCTATTGAGACTCTCATCCTAAGAAGTTTTAATTTAATTACTTCCCTTAACCAGTCTACTTTCAGGGCAGTATTGATCAGTTCTCCACTTTTAATAATAATCTTATTTCTCTGAGACCTTTTGTTAGGAAAGACAGTGCCTTTGCCTAAATGCAGAATTTTATGTATTTGAATCTCCTTCCCCAATTACTTAAGTTGTGTAAAGATATCAGCTGGATACAGAGTGGAGGAGCAGGGCTATTTTTCCTTGATTGAGTTTCTACTTGTACATTTCCCAAAGCAAATAAAACCAGCTTGGAATTGAATTAGGGGGATTCACACCATGTTTTGTGTTGGTTGACTTAATAGGTATAAAATTCACCTAATTAGTTAATTCTGTACAAGGTATGTCAATTTAAAACTTGTTTATGTATTCAACAAGTAATGGATCTCTGTAACGGGAGTTTTGTTTTTCTGAAACATGATGAATTTTTAAAATTGTGAGCAATAGTGTCCTTGGTTTTTTAAAAAAAATCTTCTCTACCCAGAGGGGTTTTTTTTAAGAAGAAAAGTTTTGGGATGACTTGATAGACACCTGTCAATGGAGACATCCCAAATCACTTAAAATATTTAATATTTTTGTCTCTAATTTTACAGCTGGACTCTTCAGGCATATCCAGAAATCAGGTTACCAGCTCCTGCTGAACTTCACATTGAGGAGGTTCCTTAAAGCCTAAAGGAACCTCAGGTTGGCAGTAGGATTAGGACAATAATAAGATTTCATTAATATAGAACTCATTATAATATTAATATTAGGATTAAGAAGCAAGGGAAATATATGTTTTCTGAAATCTGATAATCTTACTGTGATTATGCCTAATTTTCTTTATCTTGTTGCAGCTCTGGAGTTTTCTAGTGGAAAAAAAGAAAAACTAAACTGAACACAATCAGACCAAAAAGTGAAAGCCCTGAGTACAACGAAGTGTGATGTGAAATACTTCGAGAAAACTGGGATGGGTTTTGGTCCAGTGGAATTCCTCAGCCCTGCAGCTCTGCAGGTGAGTGAAAGTGATCTTTTTTCTCCCAGTTATCCCAAGATCTCAGCTTCCGGGTGGAATTCTCCCGCTGTACAACACCACACCAAGAAATCTCAGTGATTCATCAGCCCCACCAGTATTTCCCCCTGCTGCGCTGCGTCTGAATTACTCTGCCACTTAAAATGCAAACCCACTCCCCATTTAAATATTAAAGTGAAGCAATTTGAGAGCACGGGCCACAAGGGCTGGTAAATCTCATCTGCTACCACGGATTCAGCAGTGACAAACACCAGCAGTACTTCAGCAGAAGGTCGGCACTCCGAACAAATCACATTGGAGCCTTCAGCTGTGGCACCTGCTCTCCACGGCATGGATATATGGTGGGCACAAAATTTCAGGATATTAAGTTATTGAGCCTCACTCTGACTTCATGATAGACAGTGGCACTGAACTCCAGGACTTGCAGCTTGATTGCAGGCCATAAATAGTGCACGTGTGCCATAGCAAATACACGACCTAATTCCATTGGTACGGAGAATACAGCTGGAGCAGGAAGTTGAGGAGAGTGGGAACTTTATTTTATCCCTTTCATTTCTCTCTGCAGCTCTCTGGGGAAAGGGAGGGGACATCGTTGGAATGAAACCTTTTCATTTTGTGCAAATTTCTCAGCTTTGCTGGGAGTTTCAAAGACCAGCTCTGTGATCCACGATTTCATGGGTTCTGCTGGGGAGATAACATCAACCAAACGGGATTATTTTCCTGGATAAGGCAAAAAAGATCTATTTTTAAACAGTTGCTGTGAATCGAGCAGAAGACTTGAAACCCTCAAGCGCAGGTGCAGGCTGCACTCACAGCTGACAGCACCATCAGGTTGGGAATTTTGCAATGATAATCACAGCCAGGTAACTTTTGGTTCTTTTTTTTTTTTTTTTTTTACCAATATTGATTGGCTGACTCTGCAGAAATGTTGCAAATGTGGCAGGAGAAAAGCCTTGCTTACCTTCATGAACTGCAGGGTGCTGGGGTCAGGGAGCACCAGGAGCCAAGGATGCCCAGCACAAACTTTAATGAAGTCTGACATTTAACTTCAGCACGACCTTGTTTTGTACAGGAGCAGGAATATCCTGAGTTACATCAGTAAAACCTCAACAAGGTCTCTTTTCAACTGGAAAAGAGTCCCTGACACCTGAACTGCTGTAAATATTCATTGGGAAAGCACACCAAGTGGTTTAAGGTTCATTTTTGGTAGGACTGGGGACTGACTGCGTTTGGGTTTATGCCACAAGACACTAAAACAGTTTAAGATTTTATTTATGAAAATATATTAGAAGGAGGAGCTTAAATTGGAGTTACAAATGTAGGTATAGGAGTGCTTCCACGTACTTTTGCTGAATATATTTAAAGAAACTGGGATGGATGGTGGTTCACTAGTGCTCAAGAAGTCCTGAAGTGTCCAAGGCCAGGCTGGACGGGGCTTGGAGCACCCTGGGATAGTGGGAGGTGTCCCTGCCCATGGGGTGGCACTGGATGGGATTTAAGGTCCCTTCCCACCCAAAGCATTCCACGATTCTACACTTCTATCAGCTATGCATTTAAATAGATCTGCATATCTGGGTAATTATATCCAGATAATTACAGCAATCAAACGTCCTGCCCAGAGCCCTGCCTCAAACCCTCTTCTGCATGAAGGCAGAGGCAGCTGCTCCACGTCTGGGGAGGTGGAACCAGCACACCCCAATTCCAGCAGCGGATGCACTCCAGCCAAATGTAGGCCAAGCTGTGCTCTCCTGCTTATCAAACACCATTCATCGTGGCACACTTAACGTGGCACAGCTGCGTGTGGCATTTGTGTGGGCAAAGGCATCTCCTCAAACTAGTTTTTCAATGTCATTTTTAGCCTTTATCTGTTGCTCAAACTTAAGATATGGACATTGCTGTTTTAGAGCCTCTATAACATGCATTCTGCACACACTGAGAACAATAATTTAAATATATCTGCTTATTTTAAAAGAAATACGTAACTGTGCTTCCTGAGCTTAGCAACAGCCACAATCTGGCTTTACCTTTAATATTGCTGCTTTACCACCTTAAAGCTGCAGTTTCCAAGCAGGCAAACTTTGATGGGAGCTTTGTGCATATGAATTTTGTTGGCAGAAGCTCTTTGTTCCACCTTCATTAAAAAGGGCACGAATACATTTATTAGAAATGAACTTAATTATGTATAAATACATAAATACATTTACATACCATATTATAAACACACACATGTATTTATGTATAAATGCATACATAAATATATATATATATAAGTTAACAGAATCAGGATTTTGCTTTTGTGTTTGTGTGAAATTAATATGATTTTGGGGTTTTCCCAAGCATATGCACTTGTTTCACAGAGAACAGATTTCGCCTTTGTTTGCTGGAATTTTAGGTCGGTATTTTATTAATACACCAACCAAAACCTGACGTGGTAGGGTGGGAAATTCTACAGCACAGGAAGATGGATGGAACAAGAGGCTGGGCTGCCCCTCTTGCAGGCACAGTATCTACGTGTTTGGGGGGGTTTAGATAAGAACTCAGGAAAAAATTTCTTCATGGAAAAGGTTGTCAAACATTGGAACAGGCCACCCAGGGCAGTGGTGGAGCCACCATCTCTGGAAGTGTTCAAAAAACGTGTGGATGTGGCACTTGAGGACATGGATTAGGGTGCTGGGTTGATGGTTGGACTCGAGCTCACAGGTCTTTTCCAGCCTTAATGATTCTGATTCAAGGCTAAAGGATTAAGATTTCAAAGGACTCAAATCCTTGATGATGTTCTTATGTGCCTGTAGAATAGGACCTAATTTACTCATCAGACACAATGAAGAATAGACTCTCTAGAGAGAGAAAAAGAGGAAATTTAGCCCTGAAAACGGATGGAGAATAGCAGGGAAAATTAGTAAAGATACAGAAGATGCAATCTGAGTTCAAATCAAATACAGGCCTGCTTGTCTTACTGCTGGTTCTTCTCTTATTTGACAGGCTTTGCTGATTCCATGTAGTCCCCACCATAAAAAGTTGCCCAGTGATGCTTCTAGAAGGTAAGTAAATGTATGTCAGGAAAAAAATAACACTCGCATCGAAGGATGATTTAAGATTATTCTTCCACACTTCTGTGTGAGATTGGATCTATTGTAACCTTCCTAAACCTTTGTTACCTTTGTAATTTAAACTGACAGGTTAAATGCTAATGCAATTGATAGGGGTGAACAACTGGTCAAGGAACAACCTGATCTGACTGTATAATGCATCAGAGAATTGCAAAAATATGCAGGTCAGATATAATTTTGACACAAAATGGCTCGCTGCAAGGGTTTATGTTTCCCTGGATGGTCTTAAAAAGAGTTGGACTATGGTAAGTACCACAGCGCTCGAAAAAAACACCAAGTTAAACTTAATGGAAAAAATCCAAGTTCTCAATATCCTCAGATTTCATTATCAGTTTTTATTGGAGCTGGGATAATAAGATTATAGAATTAAGAGAAAAGTTATACCCATTTTCTTCAGCTCAGCAGCCCTAATGTGTGAAAGGAAAGTGACACTCATTTCTCACCATAAACACAGCAAAAACTGCCTGGAAAACGAAATGGTCTCAGGTCCTTCCTGAAGTAGAAATTCTGTTACTTCAGCAGGCACTGGGGCATGGCAACAGCTCCTAACAGTGGGTAAGAAGGTGGTATCTCCCTAATTAACCCTGGAGTTGATGGTTTTCCACTTGCCATAACACGTGTGGCTGTGGAGCAGGAGCAGGATGTGGATCAAGGTCCTGGAGCAGCTGCCCACAGAAGGAACCTCCCTGTTCCAGGTGGAAAATGTGGAATGGAAGTGAAACAGCAGCAACTGGGAAGGTCAGAGGTTGTTCCACCCAGGCCTTCTGATTGTCAGTTCAGGGATCTTCCTGAAATGTAAGTGACACGTTTAAGTCCTTCTGCTGACTGGTTTCAATGATCTGGAGCAGGGGGAAAGGGATCCCGGAAGGGAAAGTTGGGAAACTTTCATCGTGTCCAACAATACTCTGTGAATCCCACTTTTATTTCCTTATACTGGCATGTGTGCTTAAAAAAGCAGTGTTTTAGGATACAGATTATTTTCCATTTTGGGGCATTGTAACCAACCTCAGATCTACTCCAGTGTGAGGATTACCAAGGAAAATCCCCTTCTTCCAAGGACTTTGGGAATACCAGTTTTCCCCTGGACCCTTTCTGAGCAAGAAGAGGTAGTGACTCCAAAGTTTTTTAGCATGGGCATTATGCCAATGGATTTTGGTACCATATTGCTTAAAAGAGTGTTAGGTTTTTGCCTTTAAACTCTGAAATGCCAGAAATCACTTGGATTGTTCCCACTGCCAAGCACTCCCCAGCTCCCCACTCCATGAGAAGCCACCAGCAAGGGGTAAATGGACCAGAACAAAGAAAGCAAATTAAGATATAACCCCTCCCTTCAAGAATTTGAGTTATTTTTAATATTTTAGTGATTTGTTTACTATTTTAGTGGGGTTTTTTTCCTCAGAGGAAATTTCAGGGTTGAATTTGTCCTCCTGCCCGCACAAGCGCTCACTGTGTTCTTCATCTATATAAATGTTTAGAAAGGAAAATTGAAATGTAAATTGACTCAGTGCTTTTAAAACCTTAAAAAATAATAATTCAGTGACTGCTCTATGAAATGGAACTCTCCTGGCTGCTTTAACCTGCCGAGGAGGTTAGCATAACATGAAATCAATTATTGTACTCGCCATATAAAAGCTGTCAGGTTTAATACTTAACTGCAGTATCTCCCCTGAATGTTTGATTTCCAATCATCATCCCTGTGAAGCTCCAGAAATACAGGGACATAAGAAAGATTCCGGGGTAAGAAATTTATTGGGCTATCCTGAGTTGTAAAAGTGAAATCTGGAAAGAATAATACACCTTGCAAACACGACTCCCTTTTTAATCAAACACTTCCCAGTCCCATAAAACAAAGCAGAGCACAAACTACAGAACAAATATTGAATTTCTATTCTGTTTTGTAATAATTGTGACACCATTTCACTTATTTTTCGGCTTCTGTTGGAATATTATTCTCATTATTTCCCATCCTTTTCTTTGTATTTCTTTTAGGGTTGTTTTGGGGTTTTGTTTTGTTGGAGCTTTTTTGTTTAGGATTTTGAGGGGTTTTTGCTTCTTTGATTGCTTCTGGGTTTTTTTGGGGGGGTGGGTCTTTACAGAGGGAGAATCAAATAGAAAAATACTTTGACTTTCACGGCTCTTCTGCTGCTAAAGTTTATTACATACTTATAACACAGAATGCAAATAATTATTGATCTTTTTTTCTGGTCTGTGCTCTAGTGTGTGACCTCGCTGTGGCTAAAATTGCAATCTTAGAGTTTGCACCTGTCGTGGTGACCAGGGACAGCAAGTTCTTCATTTGAGAGTCCTGAAAATGATGGATTAATGAATCAGTAAGGATTGTGAAGTGCTGATGTTGTGACAGTAATGGGAACGGTCTGTAACAGAGCTGGGACAGATGCCTGCTGTGGTGGGAAAGGAGTGAAAGTTGTGACTCTGACTCCTTTCTCCTGTGTTTCTGTAGGGAAGGGGAAGGCTGGGACTCTGGGAAGGCTGAGAAGGCAGGAGCTGGAGTGAGAGGACAAGAGGGAATGGCTTCCCACTGCCAGAGGGCAGGGCTAGGTGGGATATTGGGAAGGAATTGCTCCCTGTAAGGGTGGGGAGGCCCTGGCACAGGGTGCCCAGAGCAGCTGTGGCTGCCCCTGGATCCCTGGAAGTGTCCAAGGCCAGGCTGGACGGGGCTTGGAGCACCCTGGGACAGTGGGAGGTGTCCCTGCCCATGGCAGGGGTGGGACTGGGTGGGATTTAAGGTCCCTTCCAACCCAAACCAGTCTGGGGTTCTCTGGCTCCGAGAAAAGTCATCTTGGAGCCCGTGTCCTTCACACAGACACTGAACCCCAGCCAAGGCCACCAGCCAGGTCAGGTTTCTGTGAGCTGCTCCTTTGCACTTGTCTGTTCAAAACATTCCGAAAGCAAACCCCAAACCATCTGTAGGGTCTGGTTTGAAGCTCCCAAGACACTTGACAGCTTTGGTGGATTGCCTCTAACAGCAGAAACATTGCCTGCCCATGGTCCATAACAGCCTGGAACAAAGAGCTATAAAAGCAGGGAGCAGGAGGCAGATTTATCTCGGTGTATTTCAAGAAATGATGATCCTGAATTGATTCCTTCTCTGAAATACAAACTCCATGTTTAGCTCTTCTTAAAAAAAAAAAAAAAGGAAAAACATAAAATAAACCAGGATTTATCCTCAAGATCAACGCTCATTCTCTTTCAGAAATTACATTCCAGGCAATAAGTGATCATGATGTGCCAACAGAGCTGAGAATCTGATTTTAACTTTCAGGTAACATATTAGGGCTATAAGCAAATCTGAGAACTATTATCATAGCCAAATGACTGTAATGCTTCAAGGCTATAATAGTCATCACCTTTTTATCATTCAGATTACCATCCGGCCCTGAAACAATGAATTTCTTTAACATTATTCTACCATAACCTTTAACTATTTGCATTATTTCAAACATCTGAAATAATCCTTTCTATGACACAGTAGAATAATACGTTTGCCACTCACTGCACACCAGAATTTGTTAAGCCCAGAATTGTGCAAAAAATTTGAGTCTGTTCTGTCTGTCAGGAAAATCCATTTATTTCAGTTATGCTGGAATGATGTTTAAGTGATACATAATTTGAAGGAACACTGATAGGAAACATAAGGTTCATAAAAGTCCAGGAATGCTCCTGTAGTTTTATCACCATTATAAAAGTGTCCTGCTCGCCTTGTTTCGGGAGGGCTTTTACTTGGCCAGCTCTTACATATTTCATGTGGAATGTACAGCATAAATATTCCATAGGTTTATTATAAAGCTGTGCTTGTGATATACCTTCCCAGTGTCCCTTCAGGAAATGTTTATTCCTGTTATATCAAGAAGGTGCTAATGCCCAACCCCAGCACTATCCACGGACCATCCTGATAAATAATCATGTGCATGCTCTGCTGATTTTGTGCATAAACACTCCTATATCTGAGTTACCACAGCTCCAGGCCCTGAATGGATCCCATTTATAAACACAACCCCGTATTTCTTACCTCTGTTGAGGGGTGTGTTGATGGCAGAGCTGGCATTTGTCTGGACTGTTGATAGAAAGGTTTCCATGCATGAAAATACACAAGCAACTGCTTGAAATATTGGAAACACATCCCAGGGAGCCCCGAGGCAAGAAGGTTCCTACCGAATACAGAGCAGTTTGGATCAGGTCCTTGGAGAACACGACCTCTAAAATAACCAGTCTGAAGAATTAAATTGTGGCTTCTTCAACGTCCTCATGAAAACTGGATGCCTTAGAAAGGTCTCAGCAATACAGAGCAGCAGCTTTTTGATAAAGACTTCGCAGAACTTGAAAGTGCAGTCTTAGAAAATCCAAATTTATTGAAATATTTCTAAATTGCATTAAGGAAAAGGGCTTCAGATACAGAGGATTCAGGCAGTGGATAAGGGACAGTAATTCTTGTGCTGAACAAGCAAAAAGGTGTTGGACTTCAGGTCTAATTTGTCTGTGATTTCTCGTGTGACCTTTCACAGGCCACGCAGGGTCTACCAAGGAAACCACAAAATGATTTCCACTAGCTTCAGTGGAGGAGAGAATAAGGGCCTAATTTCTCTTTGAATCAGTTTTCTCATTAGTAAATTACCGACCTCAAAGCTTAATGTTTCCATTGCTCTTCAGTATCCTTGAAGGGAAAGTGATATTGGAATTTAAGTGTCCTTGTTGCCAAGAGTCAGGGAGCAGAAAATCCAGATTAATAGGAGCACTTTGGTGGCCATGACCACCACTTGTACCCCTGTTCCCTCCACCCCAGAAGAACAAGGCAAGAATCTAAAAGATTAAACATTACAGCTCAAGAAAAAGCTGGTTTCTCAGCAGGTACCTGGAATTTCCTGCAGGTTTTGTTATATTTTAGGACAGGTTTTCATTTGCTGTCTTCTTAGTGCTCCACTAAAGCACTTATTTCATTCACAGAGTTAATCAGCAGGTTCTCTTCAGCTGGATTTGAAATTTCTGGAGCTGAATATTCACCTTGTTCCAGTTCTTAAGGGCTGGCAATGTTCAAACAGAGCTATGAACTCCGAGCTCGAGGAGAGGTAAAAGTTGTTCGTGCTGGCAGTGCTCACCCTCACACAGCAACACCTGCAAGGAAAAGGTGCCCATTCCACTGGAGAAGAAATGAAAGAAGAAATGGCAAATTTGCAGACAAGTATTTCAAAAAAGGTCAGTCCTGAATATTACAAAGGGCCAGCAGGAAATCATTACATCTGAGTGATAACATGGGTTTATTTTAATTTGCTAGCCTGGATTTTCATTAACAATGAATGGATTGTGGAAAATAGTTGTCTGTAGCTTGCAGCATGACTTAGAAAATAACTGTATGAACCCAGCCAGATTTCCCACCCCTTTCTGTGGGATTTGTTTTAATCACATATTATTTGCATCACCAAAAGGGTGACTTTAATACAGTTTAAGTGCCATGGGCTAGACCCACCAGAGTATTTCAACCACTCTGATTGAGGTTTTTGATGCAAACATCTCAGTTAAAGCCCTCAACGCCTCAGCTCAGATGTCACCAAACCCTGGGGTCACTGGCTGCTCCATGGCATGCCTGGTATTCCCACACTACTGTCATTCCTGGGATTATGGGTTCCCACCAGTCTATATGACTGGTTTATCTTCTTTTGGGCAAAATACAGCTTGGGGCACAACCTGAGCTGAGCACAGGGCTATTCCTAGAAAAAACACGTAGAGACTTGAGTGAATTCCCCATTTTCATGGCATCATGACATGATATAAATCACAGCCCTTCTTCTTCTCACTGTTACTTGGTATCAATAGTGAAGGAATATTATTATTTTCGAAAAAACATTCACCCACTGCCTGAAAGTCCCAGGTGGAAATGCAAAAGCCTCAAATCAATCCTTCCTTTTAACAGCCCGGGGAGCAAGGAAGAATCTTTCTAAAGGAAGACACAGAGGAGAACTCTGACCAGCAAAAAGGATGAAAAGGTACAAACCCAGCAGTCTGTCTCATTTATTCCATTGTTGGCATTTCTGGTTGTACTGGTGCTGCACATTTGGCTCTTGTTTGAGCCCGGAACTGAACTGTGCCCACTCCTACACGGCACACCTTTCACAGAAAGTGTCTCCATGCAGGTCTTTGTCCTGCAAACACACCAGCAGCCTGGGGGAGGGCACGGAGGTGTGTCCCCAGCAGCATTTCTCGGCAATGAGCCCTGTAGCTTCATCCCTGAAGAAAAGTTGAGGTTGAAAAGACCTTCAAGATCCTCGAGCCCAACCAATGTGACTGTGCCTTTTCAGTAAATTAAAAAAGAAACATCCATCTTTGCTGCAGAGGATCACCTGACACGCTTGTTGATTTATTTGACTAATTTTTCATCCCATAATTCTCCCAATCTGTGTTCAAATGATCTCATCCTGCATTTCTTTGATGAAGGTTACCAAGCTGGAACAGCCGTCCACTTCCACCTTCATTCCGATGACTGATATTTCTGACGCTCTGTTTGCTTGCCTTTAATCTGCTCCAAGGCTGAGAGGTTTTCCTGTTCTCATCCCTAAGGAATCCAGGAATACCCTTCCTGCTATCCCCCGCCCAAATAGGGGGATCTTAGCATGGCAATAAATCCTTTACCTGACACGATTTTAACTTCCGAGCTGCTGGTGCACTCGGTGTTGTCAGAACAGCTCTAATTGAGTAATTGGCCCCAAGAATCATTTCAAATTGGTGCCAGTGGTCATCAGCAGCTGCTCAGCTTCACTCTTTGTTGTCCCAACAATGGTGCTGGATTAATTCCCAGTCCCAGGGGCCAGCAGGCACTGTGAGGAGGGCAGAAACATTCCTAAGTTATTTTAAAAGCCATCAATTTTCCAAAGTGTGCTGTGCTGAATTAAAGCTTGTCCAAACTACTCAACCTGGTCATATTTCTTCCCCATCATGTTGGATGTGTCATCTGTTGTTTCACCACCTGTTAATCCTTCTGTGTTCAAGCTGTACATTTGATTTACAAAGACACCTATATCTTACTTCTTGGCTCCATGTGACCAATGGAGCTATTTTTTCTGTCATTCTTTGGTTTTTTGTGCTCCATCCACCAATTAGTCTAAGCTTTAAGACAGTGAAATATGGAAATTTTTATTTCCACAACAGGCACTGAAGTTTTTCTACCTTTTTATCACGAGTTGCTGAAATTGTATTGACACAACAGTTCGAGTACATATTTTAATGTACAATTTTCACTGCTCTCATTCACTGCTATCAAAAGTGACTTTTAACCATGAGTGATACATAAATGAACCTGGTGATTTGTAATCATAATCAGCTAAAGTTATAAAGGATCTCCTGCTGGGGTTAGTCACATCAATGCAGACAGGAGAAAAATTGCTTCCCTCATAACCTGTGATAGTTTGAATAATTTTATTTCTATTACTTTCAAAATTCTGGGAAACATTAGCCAGATAATGACGCCTTTTGATTACCAAGCTTGTTCCCTCTTTCAGTCTGTAAGCATTACCTCAAATAAGGGTTTCTTTCATGGGCTGGGTTTTGATTTTTTTTTTCTTCCTATCTTAGCTTTGTACCTGAGTGTTCCTGTTTTTCAGTCCTACTGCTCTGCTCCAATATGCTCCCAATATTTTTCCTTTTACTGGCTCATTTAACCTATGCAATAAAGAAGCTTGTCATGTCATAAGGTAAGTATTTTCCCTAGAAATTGCTATAGAAGCTCATATCAAACTGGACATTTCTATTGATTTTTGAATTGATATTTGCAGGTCTCTTTCTGCTTTCTTTTTAACAATTGACTTTAAGACCTCCACATTTTGTGAAAGAAATATTGCTGTAAATTGCAATGACCCAACGTAATCTTGACCCTCTCTTTTTCTCTTCTGATCCCTCAGAGCTTTACTATTCTAATAGCTTTTCTTATGCTCCTTGCAATTAGTTCACAGAAAATTAGAAGAGATAATAGTTAATGAACAACTGCCACTCACTGTCAGTGAAGTGCTGCAAAAGAAAAGTCACTTTCAGAAGTCACAGAAATGAGATCATATTACAGGGACAATGAGCCATCCAGAGCTGGGGGAAAAAACTGTGAGGAAACTGAAATTTTCCTCGATCAAGATCCTTTTGATACCTTGAGAATATTCATTTTTGTGTGGTACTCACTCAGACCAAACCATGAAGAATTTTTCTAACCTTGCAGACATGCAGTGAAATAACCCTATGTCAGCTTAGGCCAGAGATATTTTTAGAATAACCTTTCACAGGCTTGTCTTGGACCCTTTAAAAGACACATGAAAAAAACCAGTTATGATTATTAAACCTATGTAATATTAAAGTCCCAATATTTACACCCTCATCAAGGAGTGCCTGCATTGATGTTGTGGTGAGCGTGCCGAGAAGGCCAATTTATTCTTGCTTTCACCAGCAGAGAAATCCACAGTGTCCACCTCATTAGGATAATGATTTTCCATGTATAATTGTTGCCTTCATTTCTCCAGTGTGAGAGCAGAGAACCCCTGAATGGTTTGTGTGGGAAGGGACCTTAGAGATCATTTAATTCCACCTCCCACTATCCCAGGGTGCTCCAAGCCCCGTCCAACCTGGCCTTGGACACTTCCAGGGATGGGCAGCCACAGCTGCTCTGGTCGCAGAGACTCTGAAGGTCACATTTTTAAGGTTCAGTAATAAACCTGAGCTACAGGTATTTATTAGCCTGTGTAGATATTATCACGTTGTGGCTTTCTTACCTGCAGTTCAGAAGACCAAAGTGGCAGTTTCTTGATAAATACAAACGGCAATATCACTTTAAGAAGTAGCATTTCAGGACTACTGGAGAATAACCCCACTTTGGTAACTACCTAAACCTCTACAGTACCCAGTGAAACACAGAGAATCTTTTATTCCGTTTTTCTTTCAGATCTAAGAACAGTCACATCAAATATAAAGTGATTACTTTCAGAATAAGATCCCATACAGGATAAAACACTCCAGCAGGATATTTCTATTACTTCGTTCCCTAACCAAGCTTAGTCACAAACATCCCCAAATGTGGGTTAGAATGTTGTTTGCCTTCATCCAGGAAAAAGATCAATTCTGTTGTGGAAACACAGTGCACAGCATGGCATCACTCTAATCAATTTGTGCAGGCCTTGGTAAAACTATCTGGTAGTCTGCAATACAGCAGCATCAAAGCTAATTAATACTTTAGTCAGCTTAATGAATGTATTCGTGGTTAATATTTGTGTATAAGCTCCTCATAACTCAATAATCCTATCCCATTTGCATTATTAATAGGACAGGTATGTGCCTTGGAGTTGATTGATCATAAAACCCATTAACCCAGATTTGTGCCATGTCTTCAGCTCCCTCCAAGAAAGCGCAGGAATCGCTGAGGGCACGATGGCAGGGAGCAGACTCAGTGGGATAAAGGCCTTTTCAGATTCCAGGTGACAGGGACTGAAGAATTACAATGAGAAGTGCATTTTGATCCACGTGTGAGCTGATCTAGAGGGTGATGGATGTCTAAACCCAAGGACTGTGTGCCCCAGGTCATGAGATGCCCCAAACTCTTTCAGGTCAAACCCCCTCTACAAGGCAAGAAAAACAGGAGGGAAGGAAAGGAGAAAGAGGGAGATGTATAATCCACTCCACAGAATTTCCCTTCATTTCCCTTCCTCTCTTTACCCCACTCCACACATAAAAACTTCCCATGCAGTGGGAGCTTATTTATTGAAATGAAGCTGTAGGTTGGTTCAGGTGGGAGATGAGTAAATAAACCGAGCACTTCTCTAAGGCCTGTTAGAGAAGAACAATATTTTGCAATTTCCCTCCTACAGGCTTTGTGTTCTACAAAGAGAAATAAAAGCGTACTTCATCCTCTTCAGCAGCCTTGAAAGCTTTTGCTTATTCATAGCCCCTCACAATGGAGGCCAGATAATCCTCTGAAAGGGGGAAGCACCGTTCCAACGCTGCGGAGAGAATGTGCAGTCAGATGAATTCCACCAGAACAACAACAAAAGAAAGATGTGAGGAAAAAGCAGTTCGTTCCTTTGGAGACTCATCTTTTTAATGCACCATTTCCACAGGATCTTCTAATTGCTTCTTGTGGGATTGAAGTGTTTTCTCTCGCAGCCTCCGTTTGAAAATTTGTTGCACTTGTTGGTACGACGTTCTCCTGGTTTTTATTTTTAGGTTTGAAGAACTGTTTTCTCAACCTTTTTCTTTTTTTTTCCCTGAGATATTTTCCCCATCTCTCACATTTTCATGTTCACATTGTTATTATCAGTGAGATTTAAGCTCATATGATGCTGTGAAGCTGGATCCTCTTTTATTGCCACCCTTTCTTATGTGGTGGGACAGCAGAGAGAGCTGCTGGTTAATCAGTTCTGAAGTCCTACATGTGGCAGGAAGATGTGCTATGAATTATCCAGTGAGCTGTACCTGCATGATTAACGAGAACTCATTCTCCATTCTACACTCCAGTGCTTCTCCAGTTGCAATTTCTTTGTTAGAACTATGGATAAAGGGAATGAAAAAACCTCAAGGAAAGGAGTTTGTGGCTGAAAAAGGGGACAAGATCAAGCAGCAAAGCCACTATTCCCAGTACTGCCCAGATGTTTGCTCATCTGTTCAGGCACAGCTCTTTCTTGTCAGCTGCCACATGAAAAGTGGCAAAGTTAAGGCTTAATAAGTAATTAACACAGTCTGCCAGGAAAACGAGAAAAATGAGGCAAACACTGTGCTTTCACCTCTGCTCATATGATTTAACTGGTTAAAAATGTTCCTCTATTTTGCATAGAGCTGAGCAAATCACTCATTATAAATAATGTATTAACCTAATTTCATCACTTTTACTCTGTGAAATGTTCCTGAGTATATTTGAAAGTATTTCTTCTCAAAAAGTACCAGTACCTGGAAGCAAATCACCATGTATTTTATCTGCACATCATAATTTCATACAAACAGCTAATTCTGTAAATTGAGAAGGCCTAATATTACCTGTACATGTAGCATTTGAGAAGTATTTAAGAAATAGCTTCAGAGAAAATATTTATAGCTAAAATCAATGTGTTGGGAATATTTTGTGCACCTGAAGCTCACTGATGTGGTTGAGGAAAGTCCTTGGGAAGGACTCAGGGCCAAATAAAAATTAATTATTTCTCAACATGCCAGTAACAATGACTGCTTTCACTACAGCTGTTTAAATTAACAGAGTCGTAGCTTTGTGAGATATTGACAATACCACCTCAAGTGCAAAAATCTTATATCCAGATATCACACTGCTCCAAGACAAATTGCCTATCTTTAACTAAACTTGTCTTGGGATTACAGCAAATCTTTTATTTCCCTTGATGCAATTCCATTTTTTCCCCTTGAAGATCTCTGTGCAAGACGTTCAAATAGCAGGAAAAACACTTCCCGAGGTAATGCAGGAAGACAAAATATGCAAAGTGTGTCCAGATCTCTGCTGGAAAAGAAATTGCATTTCTGGTAAGCACAGAGATCAAATCAGGCAGCGAGAGCCTGGCTGCCCCCAGTCTATTAAGGGCAATGAGAGTTCAATGCAGGATCAATATGTTTTAGGTTAGGACTTGAAAGAGATTTTGAAATGTGCATAATTAGCCATTGTTGAAAGTGTCAAAGCAGTTCACAGCAAAGCACTCCTGTGTGGTGAAAAGGTGTGAGAGTGCAGCCTGTACCCCCGAAACCCGGGCCGGCCACCAAGTGTCACCGGGGCAGCCGGCAGAAGGACAGCAGCTGGAACACTGACCACGAGAGTTCAGTCAGTCAGGCTTTGGACTTGGGAGAGAACGAATTCAAACCTCCGAGCGAGCGCCTGAAAACCAGCTGGTCTGGCCTGTGGGATGGCAAGCGTTCCTCGGGGTCAGCAGAGCAGTGAGAAACCCACAGGTGAGAAACCCCATTCACCCTCCCTGCAGCCGAACAACCTCACAGGAAATCTGAGCTTTAGGATAATATTGTTCTGTAAGTAAGGACAGGCTGCCACCCAGCAGGGCTGGACAGTCCGTGAGGACGCAATCCAAGCACGTTTTTCCTGTTGTTTCCTTTCTAAACCAATACCACCGGAGTTTTCTCTGCCAGGTTCTTTGTGAAAGTTTGGGGTGCAGAAGTCTGGGATGTTTGGCAGCTTTGGACCCCTGCTCCAGCCCATTGTGACTGGAATTCTGCTTTTAACATCTGGAAGGTGTCACCAAGAGAAAGTTGGTTTTACAGTTCACATTAAGAGGGCAAAACCCTGTTGGTTTAAGAAGTGTGGCTAAAAATCCATTAATTCCATGAAAACCTCAGATCTGCAAAAAAATCTGGTGCTTTATTTATTATCCTCTTGGTGTTCACATCTCCCAAGAACTCAAATAAAGCAAGATGGAGGGATGGATTTCAAATGTTTGTAGCTGTGGCTGCAGCCACTCCAAACACCCCAATACAAAAAGCAGATATTGTTCACTCATTGCAAGATTAGCTTTTACTTTGCAATTAATAATCCACAAACAGATTTATTCTCTGCCTAACCAGCAATTTTTTCCTGTTTTAATGGCTGAAGGAACTCAGCTATATGAATAGGTTTCCTTCTTTTTACTCTCTTGTGACACTGGACTGGCATTTGAGAATTATCATTAGAAGCCTCTGGTGGTTTTAGAGCTAAAACCCAGAAAATGCAGCAAACTGAAAGATATAAAATATATTTGTGCATACACTCTGCTATAATGTATATAACATAACACAGTGCCTGTGCTTTTACTGACTGCTACAGGAGATACTCAAACTCTCAGTCTATTTATTAAAGATCAATTTTTGTGATATCATTGATCCCCCGAACACTGGGATTGTCATCCTCACTCAGGAGTGGCTGCAGTAGCAGCTGAAATACAATCCTTTCTTCTCCATCCCTCTGTGGATTAAACCCTGCTACACACATAATAGACACTCTCTGTGAGAACATAATGTGCCACTGGTATTAGACAAAAACATAACAATAATGAAGTGATACGTTTTAAAAAAGGGTGAAGAATAACAGCCCAATCATTTCCTGCTCTGTGCCCAGAAAGGTACCAGGATAAACAGTCAGGCAATCTATTTAAGCACTCAGAAGATAAGAGATGATAAGAAAAGAACCAGCGTGGATGTTTTGAGAACAAATTATATCAAGCTACCACAGATAAGGTGGATAGGGAAGAAGATAAGATGTCTGCAGGAGAGGAGCTGTGGTGGTGGGAGACAGTGGTGGGGATATTAACAAAGATGAATAGAAAATCAGGATAAATGAGCAGGAGCAGCATGATTTAAATGTGAAGAAATTCGTCAAGGCTCCTCCTCAATAACTCTACAGCTGAAGTGCTTGGCTTGTCTTGACCCCAATGTTTCTGTAGATGTGGATTAATGAGAAGGAATTCCGGGGGAAACATGCCAACAAAAGGTCAGAATTGCAGAAAAAATGGAGCATGAAGAAAGCCTGGCATGATGGAGCTGGGTTAATCTGAAGGAGGGTGGAGGGGGAGGTGAAACAGCTTCACGTAAGTGGAAGGTTCTTCTACGACCTCCATGGCATCAGCTCCAGCTCTGTCCTCAGGGGGAGGAAGGCTGGGAAGTGCCCTGTACCTCCTGCCATCAGCGAGGGAATAGGAGAATTTCTGTGAGGAAATTGCAAGGGAAATTTAGGTTAAATGCCCGGAAAAATGTCCAGCCTAAAGGCCAGATAGGGGGTGGAATAAATAGTGTAGAATCTGTGGAATTTCCATCAGTGAAAGGACAGGTTAAGCAGTCACCTGCCAGACACCATTTAAGTCTGGTTTATCTTTCTTGAGATAAAAATGATATGGGTGACTTAGCAGAAGCTTTTCTTCCATTATCCCTGCTTTGTATGTCTCCATTTTTATTTTTGTCCTGACATCCAGCTAAAGTTTAGAGTAATTTAAATATTTGAAATATTTGACGTATTTAGGATTGTTGTGTTTCACTACAAACCACTTCAATCAGCAAAATTTCAAACGCACCTGGGAAGAACCTCCCTGGCTTTTCCTTTACTCCTTGACCTGATCACCCCCAGCAAGAAATCACCACTGATGCCTTTGCAATCCCTTCAGTTTGCTGGCACTTGCAGCAATTCCTCCATGACAGCTCCAGCCTCTTCAGGAACCCCCTTGTAAAATGTATTTCCTCTTTTTCTTTGTTCCAAACACTGCATCATGTTTATTGTTAGTTGTAAGGATCCTCCCAAACTCAACCCAACCTCAATTAAGGACATGGATCTTAATTTTCTGATCCCAGTTCTTTTTTTTTAGAGCAATGAAGGCTCAAGTATGATTTTGCACTGAAAATTCCATGGATTTAAATCCAAGTGTAAACATCTACAGAGTCAGAGTCAAAGGTTTCTTTAAATTAGACGCCCAGTAGCCAACAAATATTTGCTGCTATTGTTTATGAAGTTCTGTTCTCATGAGATCAGAGGCAACTTTTATATTTCACTTTGCTGAATTAATTTTATGAGATCTTCAGGCTTAGCGTTGCTTCCTTGCTTATTGTGTATTTTTGTTTTGAAGATTGTTTTCATCCAATTGCCCTTCTATAGATTTACAGTGAAAACAACCGAGGACACTTTGCACATAACCCTTTCATCCAAAGTGATTGAAAAGTTCAGCTGAATATGCTCAGTGCATTTTTTTCGCTTGTCATCCTTCACAATTTTCCTTCTTTACATTCCACCTAAAAATATTGTTTTGTTTAAGAAGAAAAAAACCCCCATCCTGGTGACAATTTGCATAATATGTTAATGCTGATATGCATCTAGACATCTGGATGGCATTTTAATATCTCATTCTCATTCAAACAAGTAGAAACCACACAGATGGGAGAGACAATTTGAAGAGCATTGTTGTAAACAAATAAGGCAGCCAGGAAATCAAACACGCTCCACGATGGGCTTTGTGTGTGAGAATATGCACATGACATGTTGTGACTGCAGGAGAGAGCTGCCTGCCTCACTTCCAGCTAAAACCAAGAGGTAAATGCAGGATTTGAAATGGAGATGGGGGCTGATTTTATGGGAAGCTCCTTTCCCAGCCCAACACAACTTGGCACCACAGATTATCCTCGGCACTCGCGAGACGGAGTTATTTGAGGCTCTGCTGTGGGCAGGCTGTGGGGGTTGTTTTATCTTATTTTCAGTTAGCAGTAGAAATATGAACAACCCTGATTGCTTCAGGAAGGAGACATGTAAATTCTGCTTTCATGCTTCACATAATAATGCACCTTCTAGTAGTTATTCGCTCCTGTTGTTAAAAATGCGTCTCCACGGAGCCGCGGAGGCCTCGGCAATTCCCTGCAGTCCTCTTTAATCTGTTCCTTGTTTGTACCTCTTTATAGGAATGTAATGGCTCTGAACTCGAGCAGCCACTGCCGGCGCTGATATTTTGGGTGTCTGCTCAGTGTTTGTGCCATGAACAGCCTTTGCTGTAGGTGGAGCTGATGGCTCAGCCGATGCTGCAAACTGGTGCCTCTCTCTGGATCGCGCGGAAAGTCACAGAACCACGGAGTATTCCCAGCATTCTGATCCCCACAGGGATCATTCAAGCCCAGCTCCTGGCCCTGCGTGGGACAGCCCCGAGAATCACTCCTGTCTTTTCCAATTAACATCATAAATTGATTATTTTTCCCTTCACTTCTTAGCAGCTACGGCTACAGATCCCACACGATTAATTTCCCCGAAGTTTTCAGGAATTCAGCTGTACTCAGTGAAATACATGATACAAGAGTCCAGGACCTCTTCCTTCATCTCCTGGAACACAGGTAAAAAGTTGCAATTTAAATTCTACCCCTTCACTATGGAATTGGACAGGGTTCTAAGCGACCTGATCTATTGGAAGGTGACGCTGCTCATGGCAGGGCCCACATGGCCTTTAAAGGTCCCTTCCAACCCAAACTATTCTATGATTTGAATTATAAATAAATGAAAATATTAGAAAAAAACCTATTTTTACATTACCAAAATAGGTATCTAAGCCTTTATTGGTAACCCAAGGAATATTTCAGGTAGTGAACAACAAGCTATTTAGAAAAGTTAAAAATTTGTGCCTGGCCAAGTCTGGTTAACTGAAGACCACAGGACTCTTGAATACAAGGAAATGTGATTGGAAGTTCATGGGACATGGGTGGGTGAAAGCACTTTAAGTTTATCAAGGCAACCTGTGGAAACAGCAGGTCCTAAAACCTGCTTTTCCTCTTACCCCAAAGCCGTGGATTTGCATGTGGCAAATGCTAAGAAGGAGGTGGAGGACAACGCACAGAAATGAGAGACAAAGCTAATGGAAACATGGAGAAAGGCCTTAATTCATGTCTCAAACCTAGGAATCAAAACAATACTGCAGCATAAAATAACCTGACAGGAAGCTTTCAGAATGAATGATGAATAAACCAACTTTCCTTCCCTAGGCTGTAGTTGTGTCCCCTGGGGACCATTCCCATTAACCCGTGGGAGATGCCTCTTTCCCACGGATGTTTCTCTCATGCTCCCTCTCTCCCACTTTTCCGTTTTTATAGACCCCTCTACACCCAAATTTGGGTGCTGTGTCCAAGCTGTGAGCCAGGTGGATTGAAGACCATCAGCAGGCCTGGGATCAGGAGCTCCTGGCAGCGGAACTGGAGGCAGCAGAAGTTGGAATCTGGGCCAGGAAGTCTTCTAATGCAGCTATGAAAACTTTGTGTGCCACATTTTAAGTTCGTCTTTAAAAAAAAAGAAGTCAATAAAACTTTAATCCTAAGCATGCTAACGTTGACAAATTTAGTTAATGTCTGGCAGAAAAGGGAGGGTAAAAATAGTCATTTAATTTTTAGTCTGCAAATTGTAAGATTGCAAACAGCATTTGCTCTCAAAGAGAATTCTGTACTTTGCTCACACAGCTGGATTTTTGTGATGGCTGGTACATGCTCAAAGAAAATCATGATCTAATTGTTCATCCTTCAAGCCTGGTGATGATGGAGCTATTGTGGCAACGAGAATGGACGGAAAAAAACGTTAATAACAAATGATTCTCTGATCAGAGAGTGCTGGAGAGCAGGAAAACGATTACATTATTATAGGAATAGTCAGAAAACAGGAGACAGACACTTCTACAGCAAAGATTTGTTTGTTCTTAGGCAGATGGGGCTGGTGTATTCTCTCACCAGGCTTAGCAGGTTGTGCTCAGTGCCGTGATCCTTCTTCCACCTTCCTTTCCTTGGAATTTCCCCTCTCCCAGGTTTTACAGCAGCCCGCATTAGGGAAGCAGGTCAGAGAATCCAAAGTTATTTTTGAAGTCAACCATTTTCCCAAATATCAATCTTCCTGCACCTCAGAAACCACAAGAAGCAGGCGTTTTTATAGGATTGCTAGAGCTTTTGGTGAAAGGTTTTCATAAAATATGTATGGATTCATCGTATATACACCGTAAAAGAAGAACAGATATATCACAGAAGATCATATTTTTGTGTCATCTTTGGTGAGGAAATATAGATCAATCGATTCTAAACTCCTGTTTTGCTGGGACTGAAGCAGCACAAAAAGCACTGGGGTAACTGATGTTGACACCACAGGAAGAGTTATTGTCTAATGAGTTTGCTCTATTTGGATCTGTAACACACAATTCCATCTTGAATGAAATTAAATTTGTTTTCTGCTATTCTTTGTCAACACGTGAAAACCAGGAAAGCAGTTCCAACTGAAGCATTTAAACCACAGCCACATTAAAGCCCTTGAGCTGAAAACGTGCAAGAACTTTTATGTAAAGAATGTGATGTCTTGTTCCTCAAACCTGCTTTCAAACCGAATGTCTTTTTAAAAACATTGAAATTTCTCCAAAACTATGTAGCTGCTGGTTCAGGCTGCCTGATTAAATGTGAGGATTTGAAAGCAACTGAACAGAGCATTAAGGCAGCCGGTATTGATCTGCATTATGAGCATAATCCCCACCGTTTGAATAGGTGGAGAGGAGGAATCACTGTGCCTGGAGACGACTTAAATCTGTTCTTAATTTGTGCAGTCCTGGCTTGGTAACAGAAGATCAGTTGGTAAATTGAGGGATCACGATGGCTAATCTTTTAAAGGATTTTTTAAAATATTGCGAGGAACTTGGATACTCTTTAATTTCTGTAAAGAAGCTGTCAGCGCAGGTATGTTCCACAACAGCATTAGGTGGAGACAGATAGCAAAATTTCTATCAGTGTTATCATGGTGATTTCAAAAGCTACATTGTTAAAAACAGGCTTAATTAAAAGGGAAGGGGCTCCTTTCAAGTTGTTCCAGGCTTTAACTATTTACATTAATCAATTACAAAAAACCAAAAAGGCGGGATTGTCTCCTGTATTTACATGCCTAGATAGCTCTTTTGGAATTGCTCCAACACTCTGTGTAATTTTAGACTTAGGACAGCTAGTCACGTTAACCAAGATAATAAAATTCCACAGAAAAAAAATGCATCCCATTGTGTGCAGAACTGGATGAAGACAAAGAAGTATCAAAGTGCTCCATTTCTCCCACCGCCTTGAGCAAAGCCTCCCCTGCCCTCAGGAACACTGGGGTGTATAACCAGGAAAGGTTTTGTAGCAAAGGGCCAAGGGAAAAATGGAAATGAAAGGGATCTTCCTGATGGGATTTAATTGTGCTGTTGACTCTCTCTCCAGAATCCCATCTCCAGCCATCCTGCAGCCAAGGACACTCAGAAGGCCCCTGGTGCTGCACTCAGGCTGTGCCAGCCCAGCAATCAGCCAGGCAGGCCTAAGGGAGGGCAGATTTAAGCTCTGACTCAGGTTTATTTGGGAAGTGGCTTCCTTTGAGCATCGAGTCTGTGGCGCCTGTAGGAAAAGTCGTTTTTATGATCCTGCTCCCACCAGCTGGGCTTCTGTTGGTCTTCAGACATCCCTGGATGTCCGTGTGCCATGGAGCAGCCACCTGCAGTACATCCACAGCTCCATTGACTGTCAAGAGCCCTGGAGTGATTCCGTGCTCTCAGCGCGAGGTGGAGCCGCCCCGAGCAGCCGAATCCCAACGCCTCTTCCCTAGGATTGTACTTACAGTAAATTAAGCCATTTCTAAGGTTTTTCATTTCCACGCTGGCAAGTGCTGCCGCATCAAATGTTGTTTTGATTGGGACGTGCTCCCTGAGGCAGACTGGGCTCAGAGGTGTCTGTAGCACAGCCTGGTTCTGGAAAAAGCTGATTGCAGCTGCCACAGCTGGGCCAGGGTGGTTCCCAAGCCACCCCTTCAAACCAGGCCCAGCTCTGACCAGACTCATCTCACCAGAGCTTCAGTGGGAGCCTTTTTTCTGATGCTGCCGAACCTGTTTGTGGCTCTCTCAAAATTGGGGTTTTTTTTTTTCAAAGCCAAAGATTACAACACTTCCCCACCAGTGTGCTTTCCATGTGTTCTTAGATTTCAGTGCTGCAAAGTCCTTCCTTTTTACAGAGAATCTGAGCAACCCTCACGCCTGAAACGGGCAGAACAGAGAGACACAGGCAATGTCCTTGAACTGCAGGGAAAGGGAATCTGATTCTGCTAATCCTCAGTAATTCCTTTACTTTGTTTCCTGGACCATGTGGCAAAAGCCCTGCTGCTTCTTTCTCCTCTATCACCTTGTGCTACTAAAATTCCCTTCCACCCTCGATCTCCACACAAAACAGGTTGTGTCCTAAAATGGTATCACCTCAGCAAACTCATCCTGAAGGGACAGGGAACATTCAGCAATTTGCATCAAATTGGATAAAAACTGTGGATTCGGCCTCTGTGTGGATGAAAGTCCAGCTGACGTGAGTGAGGAAAGGCTTTGTTTTTATCTTTGTGTTACGTACAGTAGTCAGAACTGGTATTTCTTGAATGTTCTTGGTTGTTTTTTTGTTCAGCAAGACCCATTCCACCCTCCTTCCTTGGGAGGTGTATCTCTTAATCATATTTATAGCACTTATAAAAGTCATTCAGACCTTATATTTTATGAGATCTCAGGTATGTAGCGAATTTCTACAGAGAAACCTCTTTTTTTCCCCCCCATCCTAACAGGAGATTGGACTGCATTAAATTATATGAAATTTAAATGCATTAGCTGTTAGCCAAAGAGAATTTTCATATAAATTAATATTGTTATTGTATTTTAATAAAGCAACAGCATTTATGGAATTATGTAGCCATCAATTACTTGGAGGTGTCTCGGAACAATTATTGACTTCATGCATCATCTCCTCCTTCCATCCCAAACCAGTTGCACTCTTCAGGAGCACCATCCATCAGCAGCCATAAACCACATTTTAAATGCCTTCTAGCCCATCACAGTCAGAAAAAGCCCCCTGAGCCGATGACATCCTAATGTGTGGCTGTGTAATTAAAATTTTGACATATGCAAGGAGTTGCAAGAGAGATAAAAGAGCCCGTATTGTAAATAGAAGCTGAAAGGCTCCCAGCAGATGGCTGGTTTGTGGGAGAGGCACAGGCAGAGCCAAGGAGTGACAAACAGATGGCTTAGGTGTGAAGGACAGGCTGGGAGAGCTGGGAGAGCTGGGGATGGAATGGGCAACTCCGCGGATTTTTGCACGCACGGAGTGAGTCACAGGGCTTGGAGAGAAGGTTAAACACTTCACACGTTTCTATTTGCACTCACAGCAATGTGCCCGTGGAAAATGGCCAACACAGCCTGATGATGATGATGATGATGATAATAATAATAATAATAATAATGATAATAATAATAATAATAATGTCATTCTGTACAGGCTTTAGGGATGCCAAACCTGTTCAAACTGCAGCTCTCACCTGAGTGATAACACAGGCACTTCTACCACAAGTCACATGCGTGGGCTGAGTTGTCTTAATTCAAACAGAAACGGTCAAAATTCTAGCAAAATCATACTGCCAATATTTACAGGTGCCTGAAAACCGAATTAATGAATGTACTAAATGAACTGGTGGTTGGAGGCTGGTGCTCCTTGCTTGTCTGTTGTGTCAGCTGTGTGCTGAGGGAATTCAGTCCAAATTCAGGTGATTCTACACCAAAATCATGACCTAAAGGGATCTCATCTGGGCAGAAAGTTCAGATCAAATATTACATTTTTTCCTAACGGTGGCAAGTCTGAAATCACGAGCAGGTTAAAATTACAATGCCATTAATCCTAAGCTTGAGTTTAGTTTCCTGTTATGATTTGTCTCTCTCCTATTGGTCAGACAAGCTTGAAAACTGCATCACCAGCTAAAACGTTGAGGAATTTCTGCACAAAAATGGACAAAAGTTCCTTTTTAGTAACCAAAATCCAATTTCCTAAGACCAATAAAGGTGCAGGGATTTTGAGAGTGCTCTCTGATCAGATTCTGTGTGAAAATTTGATCAATGTCTTAAAATGTTTATTAATCCTTTTGAAGAAGTCACTTCTGGCAGTGTGTATTCATTCCACAAGTGGCAACTGGAATGGAAAACCTTAGGCATAACGCAAAAATCCCCATTTTATAGCAATGGCTAATGCCAACTCAATACTACAATCCATAAAAAATATTCAAGCAATATTTATTGTTTTCTCTTACTACAAAAGGCTGTTGACATTTGCAACATTTATGTTTGTGAGAAGTGAATTTCTGCAAAGCAATTGTCACATGGGAACTATTTTTTAGTTTTACCTAAATTTTAACTTGCGAAAAAGTGGACATAATTATCAGTTTGGTGTAGTTTTTGTGTAATATTAACTAAAAATGGAACGAGTAGCTGTGTGCAGTGTAGGTACTGTGGTAGTAGGGGAATATTGGAATAGGGGAATAACAAAACTGGCCTTACTCCCTGCTGCTGCATCCTAAAAAGGCTTGGAATTTTTAATCACAACTATTTGAAAGGTTAAAACAATCTGTTGTTCCAAGAATGAAACCAAAGTGCCCTGTAGCAAATATTACTGAAAGCAACCACTTTGAGGCGTTCCCACAAACTGGCTGAAGAGAATTCCTAAAGGGAACTGTGTTTCCCTGCCTTACCGAGCGCCAGGAGTTATTCCAAGCCTGACTGGGAACAGCATCCCTCGGGAGGTGCTCGTCCCTCTTAGATATTATCTCTGCTTCAGCTCCATCTGCATTTATTTTGCTGGCTGGGTAATCTGTTTAATCCCTGACCAGCTCCTTCTCCCTGCCCCGTGGTAGCTGCCCCCTTGCCTGGAGGGTTTGGCCCCACATTTCTCAGGACGCCAGTGCTCCCGAGGGTGACAATCCCTTCTCCTGCCAGCTATTCCCTCCTTTTCCTACTCCAAGCATCTCAATTGCTCTGCTCTCCATTCCTCCGGCACTGCAATCGTGCAACGTAATTCTCATCATCGCTCCACGCTTTTTTCCCAGGATGTTGGTAAATTTATCTTCTTTTTTTTTTTTTTGCCTGGAGAGGAGCTGAGTATTGAAGCTATAAATTATTCCTAGAAGGATTAACTTATTTGATCTCCATTTTTTTTTTAAATTTTGGCTAAGAGACTAGCACTTGTGATTTTTTTTTTAAATCTCACTCCTGGTTGTTCTCCTTGATTTTTTACATCTGCCAGGTATCCCAGCACAGCAGCTGTCCAGAGGGGATGGATTTGAGGAGGGCTGTTTGTGCTGTGACAGCTGAGGCTGTGCCACAAAAGGGTTAAAAAAACCACATCCTTCCAAAGTTTCTGGGAGCCATAAATATTTGCTCTAAAAATCAGTGTAGGTTTTTGCTACGGAGATTATTTCTATAAATCCAGATGATGTTTATATAAATAGTTATTAATAATGTGCAAATAAAATATATTGATATATTCTCAATGCCTAATAGAAACCACAGAAGAATAAATGTCTAATAGAAATAATAGAAGCACATAATAAATATGTATGTGGGTACAGATTAGTCTTATTTCAGTGGGGGGGACTGTTCTCATGTAAAAATGGTATTTGAAACAGCAGACCTATTTTGAGACATGTATTTTTCAGTAAATTTCAAGCATTACAATTATATTCAGATATAATTTATATATTTATTTCTATAATTATATATTTAGATAGAACGGGGCCTCAAAACTAAAACCAAAGCTCACCTCTGCCTAATGTCTATGTTTCTAAACTTCCAAAAATGCCTTAAAACACCACAAAGCACAGCTCTCCTTGGAACAGACACACGTCACAGTGAGAGGCTGTTGGATAATTCCATTTGTTGACAAAGTTATCAAGATCAAGATCATTAGGTGGAATAAGGAGATGAGGTTTACAAGAAAAGGAACAGTAACATGGAAAAATAGAGGTGACGGGTTTTATTCGAACGGACAAATTGCATTTGTTATTTAAACACCACAATCATCAATTGGCTGGACACCAGGAATAGCCTGGAAAGATGAGGTGTAAGAAGAATTTCAACATGGAGTTGGAGAGAATAATCTGATCAGCACAAGGGCAATGGAAACCAGCCTAGAAATTTGTAAATTGAAAGAGTAGGTTTGGATTGGTTGCAGCAGCAACGTCCTCAAAATACCCAGAAGCGGCACAATTTATAGATTATATAATATATAATGCCTATAAAAGCACACTCAGAAAAATGTCCTTTCATCCTCACTCAGGGTTTTGAGGGCACACACACACACAGCTGCTCACACATGGGGACAGAGATGCATTTTGTCCAATGGTAGAAGTTTTCCCCGTGTCCTCTGATACCATGGAAAGCCAAAATAATTCAGTACCAGGCTGGAATACATCTGTGGTGAGAAGCAGTGAGTCTGGGGATGTGGTAACGTAAACAATCCCAAGTAAAATTTTATTTCTCCAAAGAATCTTCCTGTTTAAGCTGCTTTTCCTTATCCTTCGAGGATATGGGCTGTATTCATCTGGAGATAACTTAAATCAACTCTAAAGCACATTTATGAACTTCATTCAACAGCCAGGACTCCTCTGAGTTATTAAACCATTAAAGGCCTCTGTCACTTTTCATATCAAGGTTACTAATCAAGTGATTAAACCAGTTAAAGTTACAAGTGCAGCAGTAAAAATGCAGCATTGTCATCTATTTTATGAGATCAAGAGCAGTCCTAGGTGGGTTTTATATATGAGAACTGTGTTGAAGTGTTGGTAATTAAAAGGTAGCTGTTGGAAAGGGAACTTAAATACTGTTCATGATGCTATCAAAAGAAAGTTAGTTGTTTCTTCTTTCCGCTAAGGAAATTTATCTTTCATTTCATTGAAATATATTAAAAATCCTCCATTACTTTGATTTATCCAAGTTTCTTTAGATTGGGAGTCCGAATGTGCTCCCAACATGGGAAGCACAACGATGCATTTGCTCTGAGCAATCAGCAGCTGCTTTGATCCTGAAAAACTCTGAAGCCAGGGAGTACAAAGTCCCTCAGCAAAACATTCCGTACACATTCCATGACTTTTTGACTCAGCCAGCACACAGGGAGAGCGCTGGAAGGACAATCCTTGTGCAGAACCGCGCCTTGAGGTGAATTTAATTCCTGTGCTGGACTCACCTCGAGGGAAACCCTCGGTCTGGTGGCCCATTCCACCTGCCAAGAAAGGTAATTCCAGGCTGGAGCATTCCAACATCGTGGGAAAATGAGAAGAGAGAAATTTGGCTTCCCTGTAAGCACAACTTCAGTGTTGGTTGGGGTTTTTTTCTCAGTGCACCTAAAAGCTCAGACTTCCCAAACCTTGCTTCTAGGAGCAATCTAGCAAAAAATCCCTCATTTTGGGCCAATCTCCACCAGGAATTTTCCTTCTCCCTTCATGTTTGGTGGAGGGTGACCACTCAGTTATTTGTAACTCCATCAAGCAGTGCTAATTCAGTAATGATCACCCCTGCTCCAGCTTGTTACATTCTGGATTTGGGCATCCTTAATGAGTTTCCTTATTGAAACCAACAGAATTATTCATGTGCTTTTATGTGTGTCTGAGCATTTTGCTGTTCAGAAACTCGTTTTTAAAAAGCTAACCAACAGCTGGAGTTAATGTTACATGAAAAATATTAATTCAACTCATATTTCCAGTAACTCTTAAGCTCCTGGATTTCTGCACTTAGATTTGGATCATCCAGGCTTGGGTTTTTAAGTGCAAGCTCCTCTTGCAAAAAGACAAGAAGTGGATTATTGAACAATTATATGTAAATGTATGAGTGTATCCATATCAATATATGTATTTGCAATATATATTTTTTCATATATTTTCATTTTATATATTTATTTTTAATAGGCAGTGGAAAGTTGAAATTTGCTGCAGAAACATTTGCCATAGAAACCTTCTCCTGGAGGAGAGATGTGTTAAAATTCATTCAAGAAATCTTGCTGACAACTTCAGAGAATTCTATTGCTGTTTCTATTTTGGGCTGGCTTGTGAAGGATTTCTCTGGTTTGTGAAAAGCTAAAAGAGGCTGTTGTGCATTGTGTGGTGACACAAAGAATTCAGCCTTCCTGTGCCCATCCAGACTCGGGCACTGCTGCAATCTTTCAGCTTCCTGATGGGATGCTGCTCCTCAGACATCACCTGAGCTTTGTTTAGAGAATGAAAAAAAAATCTTCTGTGTTTGAGTGAAGACTTGGGGCACACCAAAGGAAAATTGTAATTCATATCTCTTAACAGGCCACGGCAAAAAAATGCCCATTTGGTAATAAACAACATTTGTGCTTCTGTGTTAAAAGAGAAATAAATAACACCAAGCAGAACAAAACCAACTCTTCCTCGCCAAACCTCAAAATAAAGCAACCATAGGGATAAAATCTTCATGTTATCTATTATAACTCACAATAATTACATTTATTATTGGCTTATTTTAATCATCTTTAGACACACTAGAAAAATATTGTCCTTTCAAATGGAACAAAACATAGAGTTTTAGATTAGTTATATTTATGAAAGGAATTATAAGATGTGATGTGCCAGCAGGAGACAGGATATGCCAACCCAGGAGATCTTTTCCTGCTTCTATTTCTCTTTCAGTGTTCCTGTGTTCCTACTTAGGAGCCTGGGATAATAAAAGCAGTGCTCATAATATGCAATATACTTTTCCAGATTACTTTAATAGTGCCAAAAAGATAACCAATGAATAATCAGAATAAAATGTATGTAAAGGGGATCACAAATCTCACTGATGCAGAACAGGAAGAATTTATTACCCAAGTGTTGCTAATGACTTTCTGCCTGCCCCTTTGAAAATCGCTCTGAGCTTAGCACTATCCCTTGGAAATCCAATTCATAAATTCACAAGCAGCATGAAATTCCAGTAGGAAATAAAACACTTTTATTCCAATGTATTACAGCACGTTAATGCTGTTTGTTAGAACACGACCTGCAGTAAACGCCACTGAAATACAAACCAGGAGCGCCCTTCGCGTGTGGGTTTGGAGAGTTCTGGGGTTAAAAGGCAAAACTCAGCACACAGACAGCTCAGGTTAGGAAAATCAGACCCAGACGACATTCCATGGCTGATGCAAAGAGGAAGGGGCTGCTCCTGTGAGCAGAGCATCCCTTCCCTGCGCTGAGGAGTCTCTGCAGGAGCCGCTGCTCAGGGAGCGGCAGGGGCAGGAGCGGCTGCGCCGAGCCACAGCCAAGCACAGCTCTGTGCAGAGAGCAGCTGCTGCGGGCTGGGGCTCTGGCAGCGCTGCTGTGTCATCCAGCAGCTGCTGATAAGCGATCGTTTTTCATGGGAGCTACCTCAGAAGCCTTTCTCCAAGTGCCTGCTTCTCGTGACTGCCTCTGCTCTCATTTCCCTCTGAGTGCTCCTCTCCAGCACACTCAAGTGATCTGCTCTGCCTGGAGGGGAGAGAAAGTTGCTGAATTTCTAAATATTGCCACTAAACACGCACTGGCTTGTAGCAGGAATCTGGAAATAACTGGTAGACTCCTTGTCTCGTATGCCACATAGCTCTGCTGAATACTTTTGCTCGGTGCAGATGGAAAAGGTTTCTTGTACTACCCTGTGCTGCCAGGACAGATTTGGCTGCCTCGTGTGCAGAGCTGCTCACTCCCTTTTCCTCTGCTCTTTTTTAAAGGAAACCAACCATTATTCTCAGAGAACCGTAAGAGGAAGCAACAGAGGCATCTGAGTGAGAAAAAAATGGGGAGCTCAGAACTCCACAGAATCCCAGAATGGTTTGGATTGGAAGAGACCTTACGGCTCATCCAGTGCCACCCCTGCCATGGGCAGGGACACCTCCCACTGTCCCAGGGTGCTCCAAGACCCGTCCAGCCTGGCCTGGGGCACTTCCAGGGATCCAGAGGCAGCCACAGCTGCTCTGGGCACCCTGTGCCAGGGCCTCAGCACCCTCCCAGGGAAGGATTCCTTCCCAATATCCAAGACCAACCTGCCCTCTGTCCAGTGCAAGCTGTGCCCCTTGTCCTTCCCGTGCTGGGGACCCCAGGGCCGGACACAGCACTCCCGGGGGATCCTCAGGAGAGTGGAGCAGAGGGGGAGAATCACCTTTTTTACCCCTGATGGGCCTCAGGGGTGCCCTGGGAGCTCCTGTCCTGCACCACAGGAGGTTTGTGAGCACTCAGAAACTGCACCAAGCACAGGTGCGACACCGCTGGTGACACAGCAACGGGGTGAAATGGCACCTCTTTGGGAAAAAAAACCTCAAAAAAATCCTTAATTGCAAATCAGAGTAATTACCTCTGAAAAAAGAGAAGATTAATTAACCGCAGCTCCTGTAGGTCCCGGGGAATGGGAGGTTGTCAAGCCCAGCCCAGTTCCTGAGACAAGAAGTGAAGGATCAGCCACCTGGAACGGCACCACCGGGAAAGGCTCCGGAGCTGCTTCCGCGGGAAGGCTCACGTCTCTCCCACCTGCAATTCCCTCAAAATGCTAGAAGGTAAATGAAAGTGACCTTGGCTGAACACAAACTTCTGCAATAACCACGGACTCCCCCTCTACATAGTTGACTGTTAATTGCAATTTAATATTTTTTAATAATTGTGTTAAGTGCCTGTGAAAGAAGAAGGAGCAGCTTCATCATCTAGGATGACTGAATTACTGGAACGACAGAGAGAGGAAAAGAAAGAAGGAAATATCAAGAATAGGTTTATTTGGGATCAATGCTCAAAATCTATATGGATCCATAAATGCTGTCTTGGTATCTCCATAGCTGTATGATTTAGCTCCATTATCAGTGTGTTGATTTATAGGGAACGTTGTTATCCTAAACAAACATTTTCATGGCTTTTCCACAAGCCTCCCCCATCCTCAGCCGTGGACTTCTTCCTCCTTACCTTCTGAGCTCCAAGATCCCACACTGGGTAAAACACCAGTGTGACTCAAGAGACAAAGAAGCAAAATGTTCAACATGAACTGCCCAGAGCAGCTGTGGCTGCCCCTGGATCCCTGGAAGTGTCCGAGGCCAGGTTGGACGGGGCTTGGAGCACCCTGGGATAGTGGGAGGTGTCCCTGCCCATGGCAGGGGTGGGCCTGGATGGGCTTCCAGGTTCCTTCTAACCCAAAGCACTCTGTGATTGAAGTTCATGAGCTGAGAAAGAACCCAGACATTCCTTATTCTATTTTGATGGCAAAAAAAGAGTTTTTGTGTTTTCCACTTTATTCTTTGTTCAACCTGCAGGAATCCAGGATCAGGATGAATAACAAACACTCTGCTGCAGTGACGGATGGCCTCTCCTACTGACTCTGCTGTGCTTTGGTATTCCTGCACTGTAGCCTGGGAAGAGTTTAGTACCTTATTAAACATAATTCCAGCTCTGTCATTTCAGGCTTAATGCAGCTGATGCTGTCTTTGAAAGTCAGGGCCCGAGACAACCACATGAATGTCTCATTGCTTAAAATCAGACACCTAAATCCACCTTACACATCCAAATAAGCCAGATGAGTTCTCAAAAATGCTGAGAATCTGTAACATCCCCAGCATGACACCCAGCATCTTTAGAAACAAAGAATTCTGGTTTGTACCAAAATGCCCAGGCTTAGCTGTGAAATGTCTGGTACCCACACTTGAGTATCTTCTTCAGAGAACTCTGTATTTCATATCCTGAAATGTTTTCATTTCCTGGAATAGCTGTGTTTATTACTTTAATAAACTGAATTAGGAAATACGGTTATTGGTTTCCTAACTAGGCTGAATTAAGTTTCATTAAAAAATAAAATCCAGGGTTCTAGTTTATATTTGGCATAAACACACTTAAATGTTAAAACAACCATGTTCCTTTTCCTTTTAATATGCAGATAAAAAAAATCCTTCCTGCATTAAACCTAGAGCTATTCTCAACATTTCAAATGGACTAAAATACCATAAATAAAAACTTTAATTAAAACACCTAGTGTATAATATTTCTAGACTTGTTTTGTATATTTTTTTTTTTTGCTTGCTGTAGATTACAGAATAAAAACTGTAAAATGTCCATATTAAACCAATTTATTAAACTGTTGATGCTCCAAAGATGCTACCTGGCCTCTCCCAAGGGAAGTTACCCAGCCCAGCACCGTGGGCTGCTGGTGGTGGCCACAACCCCTCCTCTGGAACTGGGAAGTGACCTGGGCAGGGGCTGCAGCATCACAGCAAAGTAAAACCCACCGAGGACCAGGATCGAGGGCAGGACCAAGCCCTGGGCAGGAATAAACCAGCTTAGCACACGTCCAGGAGCCACCAGTTCTCCCCGGAGCATCCCCCTTACCTGTACCACGGCACAGCTGACGCAGCACAGCTTTTTTCGTGGAAAATCTCACAATAAGGAGAGTTTCTCCGTGAACTGCAGCCCTCCTATGTCGTGGCTTTGTTCCCACGGAGCCAGGAGAGGCAGAGGCAGCAGTTCCAGCTCCGTGAAGAGCTCTCAGCTTCCCACATCCCTCACAGGCCAATTCCAGCTGCATTTCTTAATGAAGAATCACTGAAGCACGAGCGAAGTCTTTTATTTACACCTTTGTCCCAGCAAATTGGTGTTCAATTGTCTGAATGAAAAAAAACCAAAAGTGGGTGGATACTGTCACAAAAGATAAAACCCCATCCATTCCCATCACAGAAACAGTTTAAACGCTGTTTATTTCCACACAGGAGCCTGTTCAGTGCATTTTAAAAAGCCACAGAGGTGCTTTGGGCTGTGGGTGGGTTATTGTGGACTAATTTCCACTTGCAAGGTTTTCAAATGACAGATTATCTCCCACAAAAATGACTGTGGAGCTAAGCTGAAAAGGTTCCCTAAGCTGAAAAGGTTTGGTTACCTCTAAATATAACGGCAGAGCCACTAATGTTTGTCTTGTGTCATGAAAATCACTGTCTGTGTGCCACGGGGAAGTTCTGCAAACTTTTTCTCCATGTTCATAATTAAATCACTGCACTTTCCGCCTGCCTGATTTGCATATTGCAGGGAGAAGAGAGAAAGCTTTAAATACAGTTTGTGTGACAGAAGTTAACAAAAGGAGAAATACTGAAAAGGCTTTGAGGGCTTTAATAAGGAACTAAATGACCAAAACTAAACAAAGTATTTAGCACTGGGAAGTCAAGCTGTGCCAAAGCCCTATTTGCAAATGTTGAAGGCTTAATGACACAACGTTTAATTCTTTGTCTTCCCTCAGACTTTTCTCTTTTAAGCTCCATTGAAGGGTACACACAATGCAGCTTAAGATAAGCCACCTTCCTGCAAGCCAGGCAAGTCATCCCACTGAAATCAGGCCGAGGATTTCTGGCAGAATGCAGTGTTCAGACATCAGGATGTAAAAATTGTTGTTCAGATTTTATTAAAAAAAAATCTCACGGCCTTCCTGGACCCCAATCTGGCCCAAAGCACATTATTTCCTCTGATGGCTCAGCAATAGTTAAAAAAGGTAATTCCTGTATCCAGAGCTATTAATCTGTCAGAGAAATGTGGGTTCAGAAATCACAGTGTTTGGTATAAGA
This sequence comes from Atrichornis clamosus, assembly GCA_013400975.1. Lineage (NCBI taxonomy): Eukaryota > Metazoa > Chordata > Aves > Passeriformes > Menuridae > Atrichornis > Atrichornis clamosus. The sequence goes on from WBMZ01002148.1 coordinate 118,637, forward strand.
AAATATAACAGCACATCACATCATAATGTTTAGGTTTGATACTGGGAAGGAATCCTTCCCTGTGAGGGTGGGGAGGCCCTGGCACAGGGTGCCCAGAGAAGCTGCCCCCGGATCCCTGGAAGTGTCCAAGGCCAGGTTGGAGCACCCTGGGATAGTGGGAGGTGTCCCTGCCCATGGCAGGGAGTGGGACTGGATGAATTTTAAGGTTCTTTTCCACCCAAACCAGCATGGGATTCTACATAGAACTGGGGTAAATGGTCACGGCCCAGAGAGCCAGGCAAACGTTGTAATGAGAAGGTATAGGATGTAAAAATAATTAGTCAAGGTTTATGGAGCCTACCAGCTAAACACAGGAAACTGTGAAGTTATGAAAGGCTCTGGGCAGGGGTATGATAACAGGAAAATGTGGTGTGGCAGATTCAGAGAGAGAAGTGCAGGCCCTGGTAGCACAACTGCTACAACTTCATTGCAGTTACCCTTGTGATTACTCACTGTAAGCACAGCAAACACGGATGAAACCGCTCATTTGCACTGTATCATCTATTGCTTTATTGATCTTTTAAACTACTGCCTCCAATTCTGTTCTTAACATATTTTAAAACAAAGAGTTCTTGAAAGCCATCGATGGGACTCAGGCACTGTTTTCCCTTCAAAGAAGGGGGCTCTGCATACTGAAATCACAGCAGGAGCTTTGAAAGTCCCCACCTTCTTCCTTCCCTTCCCTCATCATTAAAAATATTCTTTCCACATTGCCAGTGATTTTCATCAGCCAAGATCTGAGAATTCTGCACACTGGGGAGGACTTACGGAGTCACCTGAAGCACAACCACCACCAGGAGCTCCTGCACTGTATCACCTGCAGGTACTGCAGTGAGTCGCAGAGCACAAAACAGCACCTGCAGAAAGCTTTGGAGCAAAAGCCATCCCACAGGAAGGTGAGGACTAATTAAAACCAGTGCTACAAAAAGATGTTGCTGTTCTAACATGTGTTAACGTGAGCTGGTGCACGAGAGAGCAATAAAAGAAATGTCAAAGGAAGCGAGAAATGGCGGAGGAGCCTGAACTCAGGGATGCAAAAGCAGGTGCCTGGGGAGGCAGGGCACAGACTGCACAACACAGAGCTCTAAAAATGGAAAGGATAGGGGAAGGAAGGTGCAGAGGGGTCTCTGCCGTGGGGCCAAGGCCTGAGCAGTGCGCTTGGAGGCAGACGCTCACACCAGAATGCGTGACACTGCCAAACGTGACCATTTGATTCACATATAATCGTAATTTAGGACATGGACTCACCTGTGTGCACCCACAGTCCAAGAGAACTATTTCTCCAGGATCCTTGTAGCTGTGCTGAAATACAAAAGAGGAGACTTTGATTTCCAGCTCCTTCTGCAATCCCTAAATCCCTCCCTGGTGCTGCTGGTCAGCTCTGCAGCTCGCACTGTGCCCACCTGCATCACAGAGGTGCCCTGGAAAGCACCGTGGAGCCCTGCTCAGCTTGGGAGGCAGGATTTGTCCTTGTGTCCATCCTTCTGGCTCTGAGATCACCAGGATTCCCAGTTCACATCCACGATGACAGAGAACAGAGCTGGAACTTTGGTGAGACACAAAGGCACCCAGGTTCCAATCAGTGCCCTGAAAACTGATGCCTAAGGAGAACCCAACCCTTCTCACAAAGGAAAAAAGGATTGGGAGTCCTCCTTCCCCTCCTGGGTTCAGCCTCCTGGAAACAGGAAAAAAAATCAAAATCCCAAGTGCTTGAAACTGGGCAACGTGCAGTGCCTGGGCCTCTGAAATCTCTGTGATAAATCCTTCCCCATCTGGTTGGTCTTCAGCTAATTAACTGACATGGTTGCAAATGAGCACCAGCTAATTGGAGCTCTCTGTTCTGCCTTTCCCTGGCAGGAATGAAATGGATTCCAGATGACCGGTGGTTCAGCATTTTCCAAGTCATCTCCATTCAGTGCTGGGCCAGCCTCCTGACAACTCGTACCCATCCTCACCTTGGACTGAGAATCCAAAGAGCATCCCTGGAACTGGAAACTTGTTATGGGGAAGCATCAGGCAGATGTGTGCAGGCTCCAATTCCAAGGATATCCTGGAAAAGAAGCCACCTGCAAACAGTAAGAGGCCAGCTGAGTTCCAGCCATGGCTTTTCTCTGCAGCCAAGGAAAGCCTCCAAGCCAGCCCAGGGAACCTGGAGGCACAAAGGCCGTGCTTGGTGCACTTTGCAGAATTGCAATGTGAAAAACTGGGGTCTCCTGCAGGTGATGGGTGCCAGATCTCCAAATCTGAGCTCCTACAAAGGAATAAAAAAGCACCTTATTTTCCTCTGCTAGCATTCCTCCCCCGAGCTCCCAGTCTCTTTCCCAGCGATTTTCCAGTGGTACTGTTCACTCCCAACACGAGGAACAGCTTTATAACAGCAAGAAATCCCTTAAATACTCTCCATATCATAGAATCCCAGAATGGTTTGGGTTGGAAGGGACCTCGAAGATCATCTAATTCCAACCCCTGCCAGGGGCTGGGATGCCTTCCACGAGAGCAGGCCCAGCCTGGCCTTGAACACCTCTCCCAGTGCATGGAATCAGTGGGATAGGTTAAACTGGGGCCAGTGATGCCTCTGTCCTGTCGGGGTCGTTGCCCACAGATGCTTTAAACACCCAAAGTACAAACAAGAAAACAAAAATCCCCTCCCTGAACACACAGGTGAGCAAAATTACCTGCAAAAATACTTGTGGTAACTTGAGTATCACAATGTTCCAAAGCTCAGGCCAGATGTCGTGATCAGGCTGCGCTGGGAATAATATTCCCCAGGATTTCCCTGAAAACTGGGAATGAATATTATATCCACGTGAACATATTATACACAGAGGTGTCCTTTAAAACAAGAGCGCACCCAGTGATGAATGTCAGACCCAGTTGTTTTCATGTATTTTGCTCTTAATTGCAACAGGGTAAAGCAGGGTAGAAGCCCACGGAGATCGTTAGTTGGGCTGCAATGAAACCAAAATCTGTGGGAAGACTCGTGTCTAATGAAGGTTTTCCCCATTTCTCTGCAATATGAAATTTAAAAAATTCTCCTGGCCTTTCTAGTTGTCTGGTCTTTAGTGGATGCTAAAAAAACCTCACAGATCTCCAGTCCTAAACCGTGGTAAGTTCAAGGAGTTGGGCTTTTTTTTTTTTCTATTTTCATCTTAAATTATCTAGCAAAATTACATTAAAAGCTGGATTAGCTAAGAGGACTTCTATGTTTCTGAGTTTGGTGTCTGTGTTTGTCAAGTCTGGAAATAAGCAGGCATAAATAAAATATCTCCATGGGATGCAAATTCACTCCTCTGTCTTGAATACAAGAAATGCAACTGTGGAATACAAATCATCTTCTAGTTAGAAACATCATTTAATATTTATTACTCCCCATTTGGCTCAGTGGATGTGAGGGTATCCCCCACTTCTTCCGTGACCTCTCAGTGTCCTGACCTCACAACGTGCCACCACTAAATGGTGCTGGAGCAAAAGAAAAATATTGATTTTACTCCCTTTAAAACTATATCAGTTTGGATGCTTCCCAGTCTCAGACTTTTAGAAACCTCAACATAAAGTTCTTTTTTTTTTTTCATTTTAAGACGTTTGTTGTATCACTTTTTGTAGTCCTTGTGCAACTGTTATCTCCCCCTTTTTATGCTCAAATTCAGCAGAAAAAAGCATTCTGAGCCAAGGCCACGCACATCTCCAAACTCCCATTTTCCTGTGAAATGTTTCCTCCCAGGTGCTGCTTGCTCCCGAGCAGATTGGGATCGGTGGAAAATGCCTGAACCCTTTAGGAGCTCTTGCATTCACACTGCTACGTAATTAACTCTCCTTACCACCTGCATTTGTCCAATTCCAGCCAAAACAACTTCCCTGCCAGTGACCTCACTTTGGGAAGAGGGAAGAGCACAGGGGCTCAGCCTGCGGGTAGGTGAGAACAGCCACTCCAAAACTGCTCTGCTCTGTGCTGAGGGTATTGATCAGGAGTTGGATCGCCTCGGAAATTACCACAGCAGAGGACAATCTCCCCCCTGGACAAAACCTGGATACTGCTGGCTTGCTCCTTTATGGCAAATGGAGGGGAGGGAATGATTCCGCCTGCCAAATGCCTCGTCCCCACCACGTGCACGTTCTAAGCTCTCTGTGTGCCATTTACTTTTCGTTACGGTTGTTTGGAGAAGGAGAATCCTTTGGAAAGGCTGCAGTGAGGTATGGAACAGATCCTTATCTCACTCACCCTAAAAAAAAACCCCACTGGTTCTGATTCAGCTGAGCAGAGGGTGGCAATCTGGGAAGCATTCAGAGCACTGGGAAAAAAAGACTGAAAAGGTAAAAGAAGTGACCAGATTCCCTGTTTTCCATCAGCTCAGCCCACGCACCAACCAAAGGCCAGGGCTTCAGCTGGGCAGTGGATGGAATAAACTTCAAATATTCCATTTGGACCAGATTTCATTGAGAAAGTCTCTGCTTTGTGTTCACATCTTTTCTTTTTATGCTTATCTTTTGGCAGAGGTGCTACATTATATGTGGCACAGCTGAGGAGATTTTCTGGAAGGATATTTTAAGCTCCCAGGTATGGAAGTTGCTCAAAGTCTACTGTTATGATTGCCCTTCAGGAAAAACATCTGTGAGAACTCTGGTTGTGTTCCCTTTCAGGCTTGCTGTTATATTGATAAACAGAACTGCTGGTGAGTTTGGGTTCTCAAAAGCCAATTTTGCTGTTTATCTGTAAGGAAAAAATATACAGAAGAAGTACATTCCACAGGGATATCTTCAGTACAACCAGAAAAAGTTTCCCATCTGCTACAACTCCATTAAATGCTAAAATGTGGAATTTTCAAGCTTGTGATTCGGGTGGTGAAGGTTTAAGCAGCTCTGTTCACAGTCACAGTTTGCAGCCATTCAGGCAGATGGGGATTGTTTATAGAAGCCTGAAAAAAGCCTGAATTTGTACACACAGACAGGAGAATTTTTATTAATGAATCATATTGACATATCAACCTCTCCCTGGATGTCACGGACTTCCGAGCACACAAACATCTTCTGATGCCATTATTAACCAGAAATTAATTTTAAAGGATATTTTAAAAACAGACACTGTGCTTCACTGCTGTAAATCACAGTATTTTCAGCCTTTGCCTGTCTTTCATAATAATATTAAAATAAGATATTTCTTCATGGACTAGCTCGGTATAAAGACTGAAAAATAAAATTTTAAGAAATATACTTTCTTTTGGTTCCAGGTACATAATGGAATAGTCTGGAATGGTTAGCTGCTCTTTTTATTAATGAATAATGTGGTTTAAGCTTATTCCTACGTAGCACATCTCCACCCTGCTTCTTTTAGAACTAACTACACAGTAGGAACATAATTATGTTCAAATTTCATGCCAATAATTACTTTCAGCACGGAAGTTATCTTACACCCTCACTGTTCAAAGCAATGAACTCAGGTTGGCATGGAGTAGATACCACTGTAGTAATGAATTGTAAGTGCAATTTGCATCTGTCCTAACTTTTTTTTTGTAATCTCAGCTTTGCTTCATATGATCTTAAAATGGCAATTAAAATGCCATGTTCTATATAACAGGGGAAAAAAAATCCCAACTCAGAACAATCCTGCCCCAGGTTCTGAAGAACAGTCATAGTTTAGTGATGATGATGATGGAAACAACTCAATGAGCTTGTAATAGTGACACAAAATGAGTTTCAATCAGAATATAAATCTCTTCAGGTCTTCCTGGTAATAAAACACAAAAATTGCCATCTTAATCCCCCCCTTTTTTAAAATTTTCTTAAATTTTAGTAGTTTCTTTTCCTAAGTTTTGGTAGTTTGACAGTTCCACAGTTCTACTTTAAATAAAAATTTCTTAACCTTCATTAGCATCAAGCTTTATTCTTGCTTTGCCTTGTGAAAAATCCTAATTGTATTAATTACCTGATGTTTATTCCATGAGATGATTATTCAGGGTGGTGTTTGCAACAATGTGGGAATGCTCACAATGGAGTTTTGGGTTGATTTTACTGCTGCATAAAATGTGTGAGATCTGAGATACACGTGGCAGTACGGACACTGAGTTACTGCTCAATACACAAAACCACAATAAAAAGCCTTTTAAAATCTGTATTTTAGGCTATAAAACCACATAAACATCATGATGTTCCTCCCTTTAATACAAATATTTCAATTACAAACCCTGCTATCTTAGTGAATATCAGTGTTCAATGCCACAACAAGCACTGGAAGGCATTCCTAGCTCCCTGCTCCCTGTGTTTTTCTGGAAAATAGCATTCCACAGTCTGCTGTCCATTAGATATACTGGAGGATGTGCTGGAAAGCTGTGATACCCATGGAGAGATTCACTAAGCCTTGACGAAGAAGAAGAAGAAGAAGAAGAAGAAGAAGAAGAAGACAAAGAAGAAGAAAAGAAGAAGAAGAAGAAGAAAAGAAGAAGAAGAAGAAGAAAAGAAGAAGAAGAAAAGAAGAAGAAGAAGAAGATGAGAAGAAAACAAGAAGAAGAAGAAAGAAGAAGAAAGAAGAAGAAAGAAGAAAGAAGAAGATGAAGAAGAAGAAGAAAGAAGAAGAAGAAGAAGAAGAAGAAGAACTTACTGTTATCCAGTTATCTCAAATTAGAATCCAATCCCAGCTAAGCTAGAGGGGAGATAGCAGTATTTATAATATCAAAAATAGAACACGTGGTAACAAATGACATTGGGGAATAAATAAAAGAAAAACTGCTTTATCTCTGCTAAGACCACCTTGGAAAGGCACATCCTGCATTTAACCTGGGAGTAAAGAGGGAATCTCCTGCTCCTTCTTTGGGAAACATTTCTTTCTTCTGTAAAACAGACGTGATATCAACATCTGATACCAAAATACCAATGACACCAAAACACCAATGACACCAAAATTTGTCTCCTGTTGGTTCCTGAGAGAGACCAGCATCCGCAGGTTTGGGGCAAGGGCTGTTCCATCTCCCACAGCACACCCTGGATCACATCCAAACAGCCTTTGAAAGTTATAATTGAAGTTTTGTATCTGTAATAACCTGAGTGCTGCAATGCAAATTTAAAATCATTGCTACTGCTGCCATGGATCTGTCTTCTATAGGCACGAGTTGTCCTACAGCAGGAAAAACTGGTGCCTACCCAGGGATCATTTCAGCTCTGACGCCTTATTTTTACAGCAGAGGGGAGCAGGGGGAAAGCAAGCTGGAGGAACATTTACCCCCTATCTCCATGTAGCCATTCAAGCTTAAAATCTTCTTCCTGGCTTTGCAGGGGCTCTCAAACCCATAAGCAGGGATTCTCCCAGGACTGAGTGCAGCAGTGTTTGCTTCCTCTCAAGCTGCTGGGCAGTCAGCTGCATTTCACTGTTTGTTTCCTGTCCATGTTATTATTCTGCTGTTGCTAGGATGTGCTCGAGGAGGGGTTTCCAAACCCTGTCACACATCCCACAGAATCACCTCAGAGCTTTACGGAGAGCCTAACTGAGCAGCTCAATTCCCCCTCAGATCCGTGTGTGTGTGTGCCCTGTGTGTGGAGCTGGGGCTGCAGCAAACCGGGAACAAATCCCCTCTGGTGATCCACGAGTGTGGGTGATGAAGGTGACAGATCTGTGGGCGGTTGTGCAGAGACCACACCCGAAGGAAGGAGGTGAGGAGTGCATTTATCCAACCTGGTGCCATCCAGTTCTCCAGACTCCTTCAGCACCTGAGGAACAGAGCCTGGGCACTGGTGTTTTGGCTGATTACTTAAAGCATTTCCATCTTTCCCGAATTCAGCCTGTGCCAGCTGTTCCTAACCCACCAGCTCCTCTCCTCCAGGCTCCCTAAACCTGATGGAAGAGTGTGAGAAGTTTGCAGAGTTGATACATAAACTCCTTCTTTCCAAGAAAATGCCATCTGGATTACGGGCTAAAATTAACCAGGGCTAATTGGTTGGCACACACGGAGCAGGATATGCTCTGCTTGATGAAGGAACACGTGTGTTAGAGGATTTACGATGTTCCATTATTCCCTGTTCGGGAAAATGTGCTCCCCCTGTTGAACCCTGGCATTGGAGCTGCACAAGGGGACACCAGGAGCCTGCTCCCACATCCTGGATCAGCAGGCACAGGGCAGCCCCAAGAATCAGGGCTCAGCATTAACCACAAGGAAATGAACCTCTTCAAAATACAAATCCTGACCTTCCACATCTCTTGGAAGTTATCTGCTAACAGAGCTTCGTTTCTCCAGGTCTGACAGAAAGCCCAGGGTATGGAATGGTCCGTTTGTGCTGATTTGTGCTTCCTGTGATGACATTCCTATTTTTCCTCAAATCCTTTATGTGGCATGACCCTGTTCACCATCAGAGCTGGAGAATGAGGACACTGCAATCAGTTATTTCCCCTTTATTTTGGATAAAACAGGTAGCAAAGGAGAAAGAATGCAGAGAACAATTAGAAGGAGCAAACACTGGGTGTGCTCGCCCCTCTGCATCCACACAGGAAGCTGCTAACACGGGAATTGGAGCTGCTGGATCATCCCTAATCCCTCCAGCAGCCCATGAAGCAATCAGAGTAAACATCTGCTTTTCCTAAGAACCACTTTCTCACAGAATCGCACACCAGCACCTCTGGTATAAAAAAAGAGCTGAGATGTGCATCTGTTACAGTAAAAAAATACTGCAGAACTTTTTAATATATTAAATTAGGGTAAAATTCCATTTTAATTTGGAACTCGTTGGATATTAAAAGCAAGTTTTAAAAGTTATTATCTAAGGTTTAATTGCCTACGTTATGTTTTGTAGCCTTAGGAACTGCAGGTAGTTCTTTAATATTTCCTGCAATATGTCGAGAACATGGAGCACCCATTTAATGATGCTCAGAGAATGTTCCAGAGAAAACTGTGGGAAAGCAAATTAGAAAACTCAAAACTTTTGGCTGTTGAGTGAAACACCGAGGGATTTGGCCCTGGTGACAGGAAACTTCCAAAGTTTTAGCTGTAGTAAACACATTGAAAGCATATGGGCTGTCATGAAAACATTATTGAGTCCACCCTTGACAGTCAGACACCACATCAAAAATAGAAGGATTTTCAGGCTGCAGTATGGGTGCTTGGAACAGTATCAGATATTTCCCTTCAAATATATCAATGCATGGAAAATATCAAATGTGTCCAAACATTTAAATGGGACAACACCTCCCCTCCATCTCCCGTGGTGGAGGAGGTTGGCTGTGTGAGACCCTCCATCCCTTGGCAGGATTACGCAGAGGACTGCAGAAGAATTGCAAGCATGGGTCAGGAAAAATCAGATTTCCAGTCCTGTGCCAAAAGAGCTGGAAATTTGGTGGGGAGTAACAGCTCCCCTCAGTTTCCCTTTCTACATTCCCTTTCTACAGTATCTGCCTTTCTACAGATATGCAGGTATTCAAAATCATGGTTTCAAGAAATTCCCCAGTGTCCAAGGAACCACTGTGTGAAGCCAGAACCAGCTTCCCCATAACCCAGAAATCGTGTCACGTTCCTCAGGTCCAATCTGGGCACTATGGTCCCCTTGGCTCCCCCCGTGAAGGCATTTTTGGGTCTCACTCAGGCAGGTGAACACCTTTGCACCCGTCCTAATGCTGCTCCCAGGGGACGAGAGGGGTCAGAGAGCTGAAGTGGGAAAATGAGCAGGAAAAGGTTGGAAAATCCAAACCTCTCCACCCTCCCGCTGGCACACAGGCAGAGCTTTGCTGCACACAGACATCTTGGTGGCATTTCTCCAGCCCCAATGCTTCTCACACCCATTGCTGCTGTAGCCTTGCCACAAATAATTGCACCTTGCCACCCTCACCCCTTACCCAGTACCAGGAGTATTTGACTGTCAGTGAGAGTCATCCTCCTAAACCAATTCCGGGAATTAGTGCTTAATTAAACAATTAATTTGCTAAATTGCTTAGGAACTTCTGAAAATACCTACTTTTTTTTTTTAATATGAATGCCTTTATAGAATTAATAATAATAAAAAACCCAACCCAATTTTCAGGTACGTTTAATTACCCACAATTTCTACCCTGATTACAGTGTTACTACCTCTGCTTTTCCTTCATCTTTTAAAAGGCAAACCCAGAGAGAAGCACTCCAAGCGTCTTCCACACCTCCCTTTGACACCCTCTGTGTGACAGAACCTGTCCAAACCCAGCCCTGCTCAGCCCTAAAGCTGAATGAAACCCCAAGGAACGCACAAACAATTCAAATTGATGAAAACGTCTTCCAGAAAAGGATTAGATACAACCATTTGATCCAGCAGAGGAAATACCTATTTCCTTCAGTATCCATGGAAGGACTTCTGACCCAGGACTTCTGATGTTGCTACACGACAAGAGCCCACGATGGCAGCTGGAATTCAAACCTGTGGAGGATCAGCACAGTATCTCTGACTCCTTATTTTCAATTCCCCTGATTATCTGACAGTGCTGCGTTCACCAAATGTTTGTTTAACTCGGAGTGTTTGCTTATTTAAGAGCAATCTTTGCAATGAGAATGTGCTGCCTGGTGTCTGGGTGGCTTCTGGTGAATGGAGAGCAGGGGATGGGAGGAAGCCAAGCTCAGCTATTACAGAAACTCTCCACGCTGAGCAAACCAAGAGATACAGAGTTGTCATCTTTTGTTCAATCATTTGAAATGAATGCAAACTTCTTTTTCTTTTTTCTCCTCGTCATTTAATTTTAAATTAGTCTAATCAGACATCTGCTAGGATGTGTCTGAATTAAGAGAACTGAACACAAATCTTCTATGAGCACTCAAGCGCTGCTTCCCTCAAATGGCATTAACTCACACGGACACTCTGTGGAACTAATTGAACATCCCCGGCACAACATTCCAAACTTTCTGATTTAACTTTATTATAGTCAGAAGAAATAACAGTAGAGAAGGGAACATGTTGTTAAGGACTCTATTCTGAAGCTCTTCAATAAAAGCAGGCTGCTTATCCTACTTTATTATCTTTATTATTGCTACTTGAAGATGAAAAGAGAATTTCCTCTCAAGAAAGAAAAGCAGGGTTTGTCTCAAAGCTCTTTGTTTTCCTTTGAATAGCAAGGTACAGTTTACTTCTTAGAATTCATGGGAATTTTATTCTTGCCTGTACAGGGAATTTCGATATTATGGAATTATCACATTATTCATTATGGTGGCATTTGTCAGCATTTATTAAAGGTTTTGACATTACTCAACAATTTTGAGGTGGATTCTGCTGACTCTGGACATATTCTGAACTAAATACCTCTTGCCAAATTCCTGAGATTTTCCAGGAGCTGCACTCAGGCACAGAGCTTGTCTCTTCAGGTCTATGGCCCTGGCCCTTTCAGGGGGTGGGACCTTCAAATTCAGATTAACACGGTTGAGGGACTTTTCTCAGCCTGTGTTTGTGGGGTTGATGATCATGCCAACAAAATGACCATCTGAAAATCCCACTAATTTCAGGAGCCAGTTTAGACCTGCTTCAGGTGATGCTTTAATATTGGTTAAAGAAAAAGATTCTGAATAAAAAGACGAGATTCCTTATGGATGTTGAACCAAAAGGTTGTTTTTTTTTAACCAAGACTTTTAAAGTTATCCAAGATTTCAACCTGCAAATTCTACAGGTAGAAGAAATGCAGAATTCTGTGAATTCTGTGAATTCTGAAGAGAAGCATTTACCCAAGAGTTTGGAGCTCTTGCCATGTTTATGCACCACTGGCTGTTCATGGATGACCTAACAGAGAGCTTTTTGTTCCTGGGGCAGTCCTGTCCCTCCAGGTTACTGCCAAAGCTCTACAAGGAACAACAGTGGAGTTTCCATGAATTTTTCGGGTATCCATGCCTTGTCATCTCTTAAATACAAGTAAAATCGAGCCCAAATGTCCCTTTTTTTATGAGTAATGGGAAACGAGACAGAATCAATCGCTGGCAAAGTAAAAGATGCTTAATATTGATTGTTCTTCTGAAGGATGAGGAAGCTTCTCTAATGGTTGTTGGGGGACACAGGGAGGGGATGGCTTATGGATTTGTTTTCCTTTCTGCATTCCCAAGGGAGTAAGGAAAAGAGGAGGCCATGATAGATGATAATTCTGCAAGGAATGACTAATGAGGAACTGAACTGCCTCTGTAGCAGTGGTGAAGGCAGCAGTAACCAGAGTAATTGGGTTTATTGGGTTTCTGCTTAGCACACATCCAGTCCTCTCCAACATCCTGTCCCTCCAAAGCATTTCATGCTCTGTGTCTTTCCTTTTTGTTATGCCTGACTTATTTCATGAAATTTGACCTTGTATTCTTAATCTCATCTACTTGTACTGAATAGTTCAGTCTCTTTATTTTCCTTCAGTAGCTGTTCTGTCAAGCAGTCCCCCTAAACACAACGTCTCAGGCTGTGATGCCAGCCCCTACTCAGAGTGGATCTGCTTTAGTGCAGCCCAAACAGCTCCATTTCCTCTTTTCAGAGAAACTGGCTCAAGAAGTAATACTCCAGGATAAATTCTGTAGAAGTGCACAACCCTCTTTTACAAATCACAATGCTAACTCTGTGTTAAAATTAATTACAACCTCCATTTTCAACTAAATGCTAATTTTTAAGAGGTTGGAAGCAGCAAGAGTTATAGCCAAGTCAGAAAAAAATAGTTATTGTTTGCTATTTTTTTTCTAAAAGGCTTTTACATTCCTGCTGGGAAAACATCTCTGCAGAAACCTATTCTTGCAGGGGAAAAAAAGACAAAAAAAAAAAAAAAAAATCCAACATTTCATATTTCCTGTCAGTGACATTCCACTTCCAATTCCCCAAGAGCAAAGCAGACATTTCACTCAAGCCTAATGACACAATGGCTGGCTGTTCCCTGCGGCTGGGTGGTTTGCGTGGTGGATTCATCCCTCCTGCAGGATTATGTCGCGCTGCTTCCCCGGGATCCCCCTTTGGGGAAGGGTTTGCAGCCCCTGCTCGTGCTCCCAGCACATCTGGCACTTGTCCTCGCACTTCTCCCAGGGGTGGCTCATTCCACAGGCACTGCAGAGCCCTGACTCCCTGTTCCCTCTGCATATGCTCCAGTCCCAGTTGGCATCATTCCCTCTGGAGGGAAAACTCATCATCCGGGTGATGTCCGGTCTAACTATTGTTGTGTCCCCCCCGACATGCCTTGGGTATCAGATTCTTTTACAGGGACACAGTTGCAGAGTCAGGCTGTAAATTCCACAGTATAAAAGGGAAAGGGATTGCTCACCTCCTTCTGAAAGGCTGAGAGATGAACTGATGAAAAATATTCCTGGGAGAGCTAAGCACCCTTTTGATTCTCTGTCTCCTTCAGGAATTTGTTTTCCTCACATCTCTGCACAAAGGAAAATAGATTATTATGAAATCTACCCTAGACCTGACAACTGCCCCTCGACCTTCTAGCTACAGACTATGCACTTAAAATAGACAACCTGTGATCTGGGGAAGGGAGACAGAGTGAACAGAGAATTTCAGGATGTTTGTAGTGGTCACATTTGCTCTTCACCCTTTTAAAGCCTCATGGGATGAGCTCTGTTTCCATGGATCAAGCTCCACGTGGCAAACAGTCCTACAGTTTCTGTGTGGTGGCTGAGGAAATCTTATTTATAGAGTTAGGCTCCTTCAGTTCAACTACGAATCACGTGGTTTGCAGTCAGGTAGAATACACATTTATATTCTGTACATAAAGGCAGCTGAGGTAGTTCCTCCTCACTGAAACCATACAATAAACACATCACGGGGCAGTCAGCTGTGGAAATTCAGAGGGTTTTGGGGATTAGCAGTGCTCTGGCTGTGCCTGCCATTGTGATGATAATCATCCTGTGACCCTCTGCCAGCTCTGATGCACACCTTGGACAAAAGGCTGTGGATGGTTCCCTGCAAATTAAGAATAATAATGAATAGGTAGCACAGTAAAATCTTCCAAGATGCAGGTATTCTAGGAGGCTTAGTTCATTCTAGAACATCAATTTGAAGTCAGTAGGTGCAAGGCAGGGCTCTGAACACGGGCTGGCTGTGCCCTGCTTCCCCAGGAAGCCTCAGAGGGGCCTCATTAGCATCGCCTTCCCCATTACAGCCCTTCAGATGGAACTGGGATTAGCACTGGTTCTGCAGGGTTTCAGACGGTTTGTACTAAATTTCAACAGCTACAGGCACATCATTCGACAAGGAGCAGGAAAATAATGAATAGAGGAAAATTACATACAGTAAAAGAGATTAATTAAGCCTTACATAACATAGAGATCATTCAAGTTTTTGTGCTTCCTAGATCCATTGAAGCTACCCAATGAGTGCAGTCCTGCAGTGGCCTTCCTCCTTTATCCACCAAATCTTGAGCTGATCCCTTTGTTTTGTGCACTAGCATCCTCCAGCTCTGCTAACAAAGAGTTCCTGGCACTTTTCAAATCCCTGGAATCTGGCTGCAGCACAAATAATACTTACAAGAGCTGGTGCCTTCAATTACAGGGAATCACCAGCGAAGGTAGGAAAAGGGCCTGATGATAATAAGTATAATAGTAACTGCATTAGGCCAGCAGGGTCAACAGCTAATCTTGCTGCAGTCTGAAAAAGGTTATTTTAATTCCAGTAATTGGCCCCAGCCACCAGCAGGAATTGATGTGCTGCCACTTTTATCTGTTTGCTGCTCGCCATGTTCAGATGCAGCAGCACTGCAAGATGAACACAAATTACCTGCTGGAGTCAATGAAAGTGATTGCTTTGCTCCCATTATTGATCAGTTGTGGTGCTTAGACAAAGCCTCAGCCATTGTCCCATCCCCAGCTTACTGAAGATGAGTTGTCTGCAGGTACCACAGCACTCAGGGAACAGCTAATTGTTATTATACTGCTGATCATTATTATGATTCTTTTTCTTAATGACTCACATTTATATGATGCTGATCATGCAGTTACCCTACAGCACTTTGCAAGCTTCACAAAAAGGGTTTACAAATTATGTTTCTGAGCCTAAAAGCATTATTACTCCTTGGCCACTCTGTGTAATGGCCTAAAGAAAGACCAGGATTATCCTTAGTAAGTGTTGTAACAAAACATCTCGTCTGTGTAAAGACTCAGACTATCCAAGGGGACCTGGAGCTGTGCTGGATGTGTGGGACTCACAGCGATGAGGGACATGCCACAGGTCCCAGGTTTATCAGCACCACAACTGAAAATCTAGGAAGGCACCAAAAAAGGGCTGGTGCAGTTCACAGGAGTTCACAGCCCTCCAAAAAATGATCTGGTTACCTTCTCCAGAGGCTCCTTCTCAATCCCAGCTTTTTAGGGAGTATAAAGCTCCTGACACACATTCAGGAACTTTGTTAAACTGGGTGGACGTAACACAGAATTATGCTTTGGTGTGAGTGCTTGAGCTCCATGTCAGAGATGTCGTTGTCATTAATATTTTATATTGTGTTCCAGTTCCTCTGCAGAAAACATTGGACAAAGAGCCACGCACACCATGGGGTTGGTCCCAGGACCATCCCAGTGTCTCCACAGCCCAGTCTTCACAAACATCTTCTGCATCTTCCACTGGGATCTNTGCACACCATGGGGTTGGTCCCGGGACCATCCCAGTCTTCACAAACATCTTCTGCATCTTCCACTGGGATCTGGATTTTAGCTCCTGTTCCAGGGAGCACTTGGCTGTTACTTCACTTTTCTACTGTTCAGCAATGGGGGGAAAAAAGCCTACAGAAGTTGAAGTGCTTTTATAAGGCATTACCTTATGAAATCCAGAATAATAAATAGGGCCAGGAGTTGGACTCGATGATCCTTGTGGATCACTTCCAACTTAAGATATTCCATGACCGTCTCTGACTTTTTAAATCACCGTATTTAGTTCTATCTTATTTGGATAAAATTCCCAGAGCTGTAATACCCAATGGAGAAAACCATGATATATAATAAATACTGTGTCATAACAGAATAAGAGCAGGAAAACAGGGTGTCTTAAAATTTGGGAAGCTTCACTGGGCAGGGGTTTGGCTGCCTGAATAGAAAGAGTCTCCAGTTCAGAGTCATGGGTTACGTGCTGTCACAAATAATTTGAAAATTTGTGTGTTTGAACTTCCTTTGTCCCACAAACAGGGGCACAGAGAGGCAGCAGCAGCCTGTTGGAGAATCCTGCCTTTCCCACAAAATCAGGACACCTCCAAATGTCTTTTCTTCTCACTGCTTGAACTTCACATTTGTGTGCAAAGGTGGAAGGAATTAATTACAGAGATTTCAGTGGAGCTGAGAGCTCTTTACAGGAAAGCACCTTAATATCAAGTGTAAATAAAACCATCCAAGAGCCTTGGACCCACTCCAGGAGCAATCCTTGGCTCCTTTCTTTATGGATACTCAGAGAGCCACCCCCATTCCCCAAAAAATATTTGAGGAAATTAGTTTTTCCACCTGATTCTTTGGCCAGTTTCCTGCAGCAGAGATAAGCCCCACAGCGTGTGCATTTACAGATTCCTGCTCTCTGTTCTCCTCGTCCTTGTAAAGAGGGACTTGCTTTTTCCAGGAGCATTTCAGCCTAAACAGCTGGAGTTCTTTTTTAACAACATAACGATAAATTAAATTAAAAAGTTGTGCTCAGCAAGGAGAAATGCAGCTGTCTAGATTCACGCCACACATGAGATGATAAAACTTTTTAATTTTACTTGTTAAACTCCTTCTCATTGACTTAGCTAGGAAAAAAATAAACAAATAAATCACAAAGTGTGGCTTTGGGTAAATTTGCTGGATTTGTAAGAAAAACAAGGAAGCAAAAGTAGCAACTGGCAAAGAATTCTGCACTGAACCCCTGCAATTTAATGGAAGCAAGATATTCCTAACTTTGAGAGAAAATGGTAGGTTTGTGATGTGATTTTCTAAGCTGTTTTGTTTGAATTGTTGGGGAAAGATGGAAGATTTTTGCCAAACTTTAGGGCATGGATTTCTATGCTTGGAAGATGGGTCTCATCTGGAAGAAAACCTGACTAATTCCTCCACTGCTTCTGTATAAACCCCATGACCTGCAACTACTCCCACAGAGCAGGGAAGAGAGAAGTTATTTCCAAGTCTGGTATTTATCCAGTCCCTGGTGTTTCAGGGATTGGGGTCCACTTATTAATTTTGAAGCTGGTTTCATCCTGGATCTGTTGCCTGGCCCAAAAATCCCATATTTCTGTTACTCTGCAGTGACAGCAGCATTATTGTGGCTGCCCCTGGATCCCTGGAAGGGTCCAAGGCCAGGCTGGGCGGGGCTTGGAGCACCCTGGGATAGTGGGAGGGGTCCCTGCCCATGGCAGGGGTGGCACTGGATGGGCTTTAAGGTCCCTTCCAACCCAAATCATTCTATCATTCTATAATTACAACTTTATAATGAATTTTAGAATTATTTGACTGAATCTGGCACAAACAAGTACAGGAGGGCTTGCTCTTTTTTTTTTTTTAAGGCGTTATTATCTACAGAAAAAAAAAAAACCAACAGATTTAAGTTCCTCTTGAGTCTGACTACAGTTATCAAGGCAAAATCCCAAGCTCTTACACATTCTGCAGGCCAGAGGAGAAATAGGAAAGGAAAAGATAACTTAACACCCTTCTTTGGTGTTTTGCTGTGGGTTTATATGTTGTTTTCTGTCTAATTGGATGCAGATTAAAAAGCAAAATATGTCAGAAGCACTCACACCAATCAGTTGGGTAAACAAAAGTCACAAAATTATATGTATTTTTGCTAATTACTACTGTAACTACGTGGGGGTTTGTCAGCAGTTCTGTTCTTTATTCAGATAAAGGGAAGCACACTCCCAACAGCAATGGCTGTATTTCTGTAATTCAGTCACATCACGTGTGGCTTGAACATGGTTGTTTTATAGATCAAAAGCCTAATACATAAATAAAATTAAATGGCTTATATGTTAGAAGGTGTGCTCAGTCTTGCAGTTCTTTACAAATGAGCTGTGACTACAGTGCCTATTACAGGTTTTATATATAAATGTTTTGGGCCTGTTTTCTGAGCTCCAAAAGCAGGCAGGGAAGAAGGTGTCATTCTAAAAAAAAAAAAAGCAATAAATAGCAATAGAGTGTTCAAAAAACAAACAAACAAACAAGCCCAAATACCCTGAACATCTAATAGCCTAGTGCATTTTCCTGTCCTTTTCCAGAGGGTTTTTTCTCCCCACAAAGGACTGAAGAATCACAGAGTGGTTTGGGTTGGAAGGAACCTTAAAGATGATCTCGTTTCCAGCCCCCTGCCATGGGCAGGGACACCTTCCACTGGAAAGGATGATATTTCATCATTCCCTTCAACGTCCCAATTTCCACTCTTTATGCACCACATCCTCAGCTCTCATAAACTGGAATAGCTCTGGTTTTACAAGCTGAACTACAATAATGTTTGCTACCAGGAGCTTTCGGCGACTGGTTTGTTATGGGGAGAAACACCAAACTCCTCCCTGCTGCCCCTACATCTTCCATAGAATCAGAGAATTCTGGGGGTTGGAAGGGACCTTAGAGCTCGTCCCATTCCACCCCCTGCCATGGGCAGGGACACCTTCCACTCTCCCAGGGTGCTCCCAGCCCTGTCCAACCTGGCCTTGGACACTTCCAGGGACGGGGCAGCCACAGCTTCTCTGGGAAATGACACATTTTGAAACTCATTATTTGCTTTTGTGTTGATTATCTGCAGTGGGAACCCTCCCTTCCAGCAGACAGGGAGTGTCAGAGTGGCATTAAAGTTGGGCCAAGGCTGGGCTCAAGGGGTAGATCACTGCACTGGGAGTTGTTTTTCCAATGGGAATCCCCTTCCCAGTCCTAGGCATGACATGTGGGAAGGACACGGCAAGGACAAGCACTGTGGCAGCACCAGGACACGACTGACAGCTGGCAAAACATGGAAAAGTTGCTCTAAGGACTCGATTAGTTGTGGAATTTGCCCCAAGTCTCTTCTGGAATTGGAGGCTTATGAAAAAGAGACGTGAAGCAATCTTTGTCATTCCAAAGGGGAAGTTGTCTAATAGATTGGGAAGATGATGGACAGTTTTCTCCTCAGAAAGATCTGATGCCTGACAAAGTGATGGACATGGTGATAACTGAGACGAGGGATTATGGCAGGTTAATGAAGTAAGCCTGTCTCACTACACCAGCAAAATTCATTATCACTTTTTAGGCAGATGAATCACCACTCTCCTCGCATGCTGCATTTACAGGGTTTATTTTTGCAAGTGAAAACACCCTTGGAAATGATTACAAGTTTCATCTGGCTACTTTAATATTCCTGCAAATCATCCCCAAGCTTTCAGCTTGGTCTTTAATTGAAATGATCAAAAGCTTCCACTTTTGATCATGTAACCACCACCTTTAAGTCTCTCCTTAAAGCATCCCCCAACACCAATGCTCGGTTGATGTCCATCTCACTGCCACCACACCAAAAACATGCCCTGGTTGTAGGAAAAACTTCCATCAAAAAGCAGGGGAAGCAACTCAAAAAGCTGGGAGAGGCTACAGAACAACCTTTGGATAGGAGAGCTTGGGACGTGGTGTCACGGCCCATCTCTGTTTACATGGATAAAAACAAAGTCACATTTACAGCTAAGCTGAACTATTTGTCAAAAATAATCAACAAAGTAAATATCTGCCTCTGCCCTTCAGGCTGCCCCATTTAACCTTGGCTAAAAGCTTTTATGCACAAGATCTCAGAGGCATTAAGGCTGGGAAAAACCTCCAAGATCAAGTCCAACCTGTGACCAAACACCCCCAAGCCCACTAAACCACAGCATGAAGTGTCACATCTGCTTGGTTTTTGAACCCTTCCAGGGGTGCGACTCCACCACTTCCCCAGGCACCCTGTTCCGAAGCTTGACCACCCTTCCACTGAAGGAATTTTTCCTGATATCCAACTAAGATACGTAGCTTTGACTTCTGAAATGATCTCAAGATCAGTACATGCTTCAAAGAAATCTAAACTGTTTTGTGCTATTCCAAGGCTCAGTTCAGGTTGTATAGTGAGAAATACCCAAATAGACCAGAAACTCCCAGGATTTATTAAGTGAAATTAGGATGAAGCATCTAATGACACTTCAAAACAACAATTTCAGGAGGCACTCACCATCAAGGGAGGCAGTTGTAGCACTAGAAACCACTGATTAAAGATTTAACGTGGCTTGGCTCATGACACAGCCATCCTGGAAACCAGTACCGTGTCCGTGGGATTTATAATTCCTACAGGAAGTATTTTCACTTACTTGGAAGGAATTAAGCCCATTTGATTGTGATACCATTTCAAAGAATGTATTGAAGCTTATTAAGAGAAGATTTGATTTTTTCAATTGAATCATTGGTAAATCTGATGAGAAATAATGAAAAGTTTTTGTTGGTGGTGGTTTTTTTCAAAAACACCTAACACGGACCACTCTGATTTAACTGGAATTTAAGAAAATACCTTTAGAATATGCTTTATCATTCAATGTGCTTCCAAAACAACCATGTTTGTAGGAGACGGCCTCAAGGCCAGGCTAGATGGGGCTTGGAGCAACCTGGGATAGTGGAAGATGTCCCTGCCCAGGGCAGGGGATGGGACTGGATGAGCTTTTAAGGCCCCTTCCAACCCAAACCATTCCGCGAGTCTGCAATTCCATGAGATAAACAACAAATAACCCCTTAATCCACAGGCTAGAAACATTCCTGTTAACATTAATATGCCCTTCCATTTTCCACTTGCTACTTATTTTCTTCTGAAATCATTTAGCACTTTGAAAAAAAAGTCTGAACCAGAATTTTAACATAAAGCACATCAAACATTCAAATGCAGCTTTGCATAGCAGTTGAATTCCTTCCACGTATTACAACAAGCTTGATTCTGTCACCTCTATTCAAAGTAATCATCTGAGCCTAATCTTCCAAGGAATCCTGGCACTAGGAATGCAAAAAGGACTTTCAAAGGAGCTCCCTGAGCAACTCATTTTAGCATCAGTGCTTTTATTTAAGTAATAAAACTTAAATAATTAAATATACACCAGCAACCACATATGCAAATAGATGTCATTGCAGGGCTCTAGACAGGTGTCATGTACCAAAGCTCCTTTGAAATTTCCACTTGGCTGCTCTTTATATTTAGGTCAATGATTATTTTGAAAATTTAGCTCTTAGGTGTTTTCATGGACTTATCTGCAAAATAAAGATAATCCCTGACTATTGTAAAAATTAATACATTAAAAGACTGTGCTATGCTCAGACAGCAGAGTAAAAGGTGTGTTCTGAAAAGATCAGAAACAAGACACTAAAAATGAAAACTTAACTGTGCTGGGTTTTATGTATTTTTAGGAAATTAAGAATTGATACATCACAGACTTCAGAAAATTGGGCAGAACTTTAAGTTTTTTCTGAATGGAAAGAGAATAGTTCTCTTTCTCCGCTAAAGCTGGCATATTCCAAGGCAAAGTATTTAAATATAAGAAAGAAAGCATTTTTTTTTCAATAAAATGGATTTCAGTCAGACCCTTTCTTCTCCAAATATCAGTAAAATCCATATTTTCACCATTTGTGTCCTTCCTCCACCACATCACTGTTACAGCCACATCTTATGCAGCAGCTTTCCCCCTTGTATTTTCCAAGTGAGCTAGCAAACACTTTTCCCCAGGTGTTCTGTTGGCCACAAGAGCATGAACTGGAGATGTCAAGGACTTTGGAACAAGGGCAAACCAAGTACCACACCTTGGATCCCCACAGATCTCCCACAGCCCTTGCTTTGAGAGAGAAAGTGAGAGATTAGGGATAACAGAAATGATGGTTATGAAGGATTAATCCCTCTGGACGTTTGCCTTCCTGAAGCTTAAATCCCCCTCTGCCTCCCCCTCCAGCCTCAAATCACCGAGGACTGGTTCAGCATCAGCTCCTGTAAATAAATGTTGTAGGGTGGAAGGAGCAAATCCTTCATTACCTTTGTGGAGGAACTCATTTGGTGACCTTGGAGTGGTTACACAACCTTATTGTGCAATGCAGGGGTGAAACGAGGACCTCACCCAGGGCCATCTGCTGCAACTCAGCCTGGCCTTCCCTGGTGGAATGATTGCAATTCACGTTGCAAATAGATTAGTTTGCCCCAGAGCAATCTCTTTTTGGGTACCGACTCGTAATCTGAAATTACAGAAACACCATTGTGTGAGGGGCTGGGAAATGCCCAGTGCAGGCTGCTCGAGTGTGACATTAACACCACTCTGGTCCCAGCCCATTTCACAGAGTGAGGCATCTCCCGGGCTTTTCAGAAATGATCCATAGGAAGGAGTGAAGGGAAAAACTCAAGAGCTTTTGAAGCTGACTGCATCTGTTGGACAGCAGGAAT
Organism: Atrichornis clamosus; assembly: GCA_013400975.1. Taxonomy (NCBI): domain Eukaryota; kingdom Metazoa; phylum Chordata; class Aves; order Passeriformes; family Menuridae; genus Atrichornis; species Atrichornis clamosus. The sequence goes on from WBMZ01002148.1 coordinate 140,951, forward strand.
GATGGGTATAAATTCATCAGATCTCTCCAGAGCTTCTGCATCTCTCAAAGTGCTCGAAACCTTGTGTGAACAGCCTGGGATTCCGCATTCTTCCAGAGTCCAGTTCCCAGGAGGAGCTCCAACTCCCAAAAGTCTGACCATCTTTTCGGAATAATTTTTGTTTTCCTAGATTAGATATTAGGGAAGATTTTTTTCCATGGAAAGGGTGGTCAGGCACTGGAACAGGGCACCCAGGGAAGTGGTGGAGTCACCATCCCTGGATGGTGTGAATGTGGCACCTGGGGACACCGTTCAGTGGTGATCTGGGGTTAATGGTGGGACTCAGTGAGCTCAGAGGTCTTTTCCAACTTTAATGGTTCTGTGATTCTATGAAAGTGGTCTGAAACTAAAGCCTCTTGTCACAACCAGAGTGCAAGGATGTGTGAATGTGATCATTGCCAACATAAAATACCTGCATATTTTGAATAGAGGAAATTCAACCCAATCACAGGTAGTGTCTGTCAGCTGAATTTTCATTTATTCTGGCATTCTCAAGCACTAAGAATAGTCAAATCTGAGCTATTATCTCCATTTTGCTGCTATTTTAATTTGGGGTGTTTTGTGCTGCAGTGAATACTGAGACATCACAATATTTTTAGACTTTGAAAAATAACATAACTCTGAGGCAATGGCAGGAACATTTGCATATGGAAAATAGGACAGGTGCAGCTAAAGCATCAGCTGCAGGCAGAAAAAATCATGGCATCAATACCTTGAGAAATACTTAAAAGTATTTTGCTAGACCTGGCTCTTTGTAACTTTTTCTTGTTGAGTAGTCCCATAAAAGTCCTTCAAGGCACTAATTTTCCAAAGTACTGTGCTTAACCCAAACCTCACTGAAGTGATCCTGTGGTTTAAACAAAATCTCCTATGATAATTTTGCAAAAATAAACCTGTGTAGTCGTCGTTCAAAGGCCCCCTTGCCTCGCCAGAAGGATGTGGGGAGCTGCCATTCAAATCTCACTGCTCCGCTCTTTACTTAAAAATCAAAAAGAATGAAACAACAAGCAGATGAAGCTTTTCAGCTTTTTTTTTTTTTCCTCTGGTTTGCTTGACCTTTTCATAGTTGGCTGAACATTAAGAGAAAACTCCACACGGTCTCAGGCACGAGGATACAAGGGATGAAAGATATCCATGGCCTGAAGCCTCCCCCCACTGGATGCATTCTTTGCTATCAATATTCCTTACTCTACTTTTGTACCTATTCATTAGAAACTCTTCTCTGACACCCCCAAGTTTTAAATACCATGTGTTTTCACTTCAAAACCCAGAATAAATCTCAATTTATTCCTGAGTATGGAGCTTTCAGTCTCCAATTTTTGCCCTAAGTGAATAAATCAATTTCTATTTAAGTAGTAGTGTCTTCCTCTCACTGTTTGAAGCTGCAAGAATAGTTACACTACACAGAAAAAAAACCACCTCGTTGGGTACTTTATAGACTTTGGTACCAACTGAATCACTAATTTACTCTGTCAAATCAATTAATCTTGTCTCAAAATACACTCTGTTATGGTCAATGGATCAGAGATGAACTGCAAGTAATTCAATGGAAGGCCATGCTCAGATTAAACAGTGTATTACACAAAAACTGTTGAAGAAATTACTAGAATTGGTTTGGCTACAGGGAAGGGTTCCCATTCAGAATTTCCTTTCAGAGAAAGGCCTGGAGTTTTTCTGCTTTGCTTCACACACATCCCAGGTTCAGAAACCTTCAGCCATGCAGTTTATTTTTAATTATAAAATGGAACAGAGACATCATAACACACAAGTTCCAAAGTTGCCTTACCTTAATTGTACAGAAATCAAGATACTCTTTGGAAAAGCCAAAATTAGCTAAGCCAAAGCTAAATCCTTTGCACAAATCCTCTCCTCCAAACACTCTACACCACTTTGGATGCAGCACAGCTACTTCTATTCCAAACAGCTTTAGTGCTCTGATTGTTTTCTCTTTAGATCAGTAAAAGGCAACAGAACAAACAGAAGAGGTAAAGGAGAGCAGCCAAGGCGGGTGCTGAATCATCCACTGCTGCAAACGAGATCTCTGCATTGTTTTAGCACAGTCCCTACCACCAGGCTTCACCTCTGAAAAATTCAGAGTGAGAACTTGAAAAAACAGAGGCACTATTCCAAGCCCTGAGTCGTCTAATTAAAAAGTTTACTTCTTCCTTTTTTTTGAGGGACGAGGCGCAAACCCGGCACGCACGATGAAAACTTCATCTACCCTGGTGAGCTGTTACATAACAGAGCTGGCAGGATGCAGATAAATGGCAAAGCAACGTCGGGCACAGCACCCTTCGTGTTCCTTTTATTGGTCACATTTAATGGCCTTTCCACTTTTTTGCAATGAATTAGACACGCTCGTGTCTGACACTTAAGAAATTAGCACGACACAAATCATCTGTAAAAGACTTTTAACACGGTGACAACTGATTTTGGCTGCCTTCGCTTGCAAGGGAGAAAATTAGTCTTTTGTGAGCAGCCCTGAGAGCACTGAGCAAGAACCATCCTTTTACAAGAGAGCTGGGAATTTAGCAGGAGCACTCAACCCTTCGCAGAATCGGAGCTTTAATTTTTATTCTGCAAAAGGAACTGGAAAGAATTTGCTTTAGCAGAATTTATAGAGATGTACTTTATACACACAGTCCATAATACAGATGAATAGCTTGAGATGTTTACGGGATATTTAAGTACACTCGTGGGACCCATCCCAACTTGATTCTGTAATATCAATTTTGTTATATATTTGCTGTGGGGAAGATGTTAATAGGCTGTTAAAACAGTCGCTAGGAAAAAAAAAAATGGAATCAACCTCATAAATCCTAAAGCGTCTGATTTCAGTTTTATGTTTATTTCTTTCACTAAGATATCGAAAAGAAGGGTTAGATTCCCAGTAAATCTTTTATAGGTTACACTGTTTTATGGTCTTAAAATGATGGCACTTGGTAGTTAATTTTGCTTCTTGGGGAAAAAAAAAAAGGCAACATTATCCCTATATCACATCTTCAGCTTAACTGCACATTCTGCTCTTTAAGGAATCTTAACTTAGAGGCAGGATTTTCATTTCCCTCCCTCTTTCAAGTTTCCTTGAGGAAAACACTTCATCACTATGAGCCAGGTTATGATTTCTAAGGGGAGATCAGGCCTCGGGGTGCCTTACCCAGGTCAGCAGCAGCATCACCTTTACCCCGTCACGAGGATGGGACAGCCCAGGTACAGCAAGAACACAGGGAACAAAACCAGAACAGAAACCAGGGAACAAGAACCCGTTCAATCCTCTCCTCTCTGCAGTCCCTGCAGGCCCTTCCTGCCCATGCGAGGCAAACACAACACAACCAGCAGCAGGTTTGCTGGGACAAGGCTGGTGGCACGTGCTGACGCCTGGGATGACTGGGAGAAAGGTCTACCCAGTTCCCAGTTTCCTTAGCCACCTCAGGAAAGCTGAGTTTTGTCCATTTGCACAATGTTGAAGACTTGGCTTTCAGCTTAGGGGTTTGGCTCAGGAGGGAAATGCTTGACGTTGAGGGAAATGCTATAAATGCACATTGCAGTTAACACAGTACTCACAGAGCCTTAGAAATGACACAGAAGGCTCTTGGCCATGCTGCTTTGTTTGTTTTCAGAATTATTTCAGGGGTTTTTATTCTCAGCAATGCTTACAGGTAACACATGACCCTACAGGCACTTCACATTTTAAATCACAGGTTCAGTCGGTGTCATGGAAGGATCCCCTGAGGTGAGACCACCCACTCCCCCCAAACCCAATGTGTCCTTCTCCCCTTTCTCTGCACACTCCTCTAGGAAGTCTGATGAATTTAATTTCTTAATTGTGAGAGCACATCACGCAAAGGAAACTGAAGTGAGCTTTGCAAAGCCTCCAAGGTCAGGGATGGCCTCACACCCCTTTGCTCCCTGTGGCTGACATAAAATACAACAATAAAAGGGAGAAACCAGAGCAATTCCACTGCCAACTGCCAATAAAACTCACTGAATCTGGAGACAGGATTGAGTAAGAGATGAGTACTGCCAAAGGAGAAGGAATTTTGCAGTAAGATACACTCCTTGTGGCCCATGGTCCAGTCTCTCCCGGGGTAGCAGCTCCCTGTCGGTGGAAAGGAGCTGCCACTTTCCAGTGAGACACCTTCCAAGGAAAAAACAATCTCTCCAACAGCTTCCTTCCCTGTTCCAAAAGCATCTCAGAGCACATTTAATACGATTGTTTGGTTTCTGAGTTATTTAAAGAATTGGTCTGCAAGAAGGCAAGTCCAGGTAAAAGGGGTAAATTGCTAAAGGGAAAACTGTCTTGTCTTTACTTCCTTCTAACACAGAGCTCTGAGAAGCTGAATTTTCTCCATTTCTCTGCACAGGTTCTTCCTCTTCTACCTCATCCCAAAGCAGCAGCTCCAGTTCTTTGGCCAAAAGGGTGCTGAGGGCACTCCTTCATTTTCTACATATTTTTAGTTCGTTCTGCCTTGCACTGAGCTCTGGCCGTAGCTGTCAGGGGATAACACATTCAAAATACCATGCAGGCTCACTCCCATTTTGAGACACAATTTAGCTGCCTGGGTTTTGTGGTTTTTTCTTTAACACCCTTTCAGTAGCCCTGTTTCCTTTCCCAGTTCCACAGGAAGATTGCACCACCCTTGGTGCCTCAGGTAATCCCAGTACCTGGGTGCTGGCTGGATGCTCTGTGCAGGATCCCTGGGCTGGGCACTTGTGTTTTGCAAGTTCTATCTCTCTGTGGAGGCTACACTTGAAAGAAATTACTGGTTAGGGGATAACCTTCTCTCCTGAACACCAAATTGCTTGGCTACCACTCTAATTTTTGGACAAATTCACTCCTTGACCATGTATTTTATTGCTACTTCTCTCAGTTTACATCAGGGATAACCCTGAGTTAATTCCCATACAAAGAAGCACAGTCTCTCCAAATTCAGGCTGTGCCCTGTCTCCTATCATAGGAAAACACCCAATTTGGTTGAAATCAATGTTTATTTCTAGGGAAAGCAACAACAACTTCAGAGCCATCAAGGACCTCATGCAGTATTCATTATTAATAAGTATTCAGGTCAGCAGTGACAGAAGAAAACACCACCTTCTTTGAAGCTACCAACTTCAGTCCCCCAAGCCAATATAAAAATCTCATTTAGCAGTGTTTGGCTGTGACGAATTGGGGGAACTTGTCTAAACATGATTTATGAATTCCATTGTGCTTTTATGAACTACCTACACTCTTACACCTTGTGACTCTCTCTACTGTCTTATGACTACTTTTTATTGTATTGGGCCTTATGGTTCTTATGCTAAGGACACAAGAGAATAATTTTGGGACATCAGCTCTTAAATAATTGATAGTTAAGGACTACAAGTTGCTGAATAGATCTGTCTGGGGAGAACAAACGACCTATGGCACTCCAGAAAAACCAGTTTTCTCCAATTTCCTTGCAGAGGCCTGGGATTTGAAAGGTTGTGCTTTACCCAGAAGCAAAACAAACGAGATATTAGCGGTAGTTCTTAAAAACACAGTCTGAGTCACTCACCGGAGGGACTTGGACAGCCAGTCCACTCAGCAGAGAGCATTTCTCAGTGCTAAGCTGTGATTGTTAACTTAGAGCAAAACTGGGCTTCATGGACCAGCTCCAGCTGAACTGTCTCATTCCTGGGCAACCTCAGTTCCATCAGCAAAGTCAGAGGTGAAAAAGTGTTCTTAGAGCAAAGACACAGCAGCAAAACCCCTCCACAATAATCAGAAACTCAACTGGACCACCTGCAATCAAGAATATGTGTCTGCTCGTCTCTCATGTCCAGAATTGTCAGAGATCCAGTCAGAGCAAGGCCAGAAAGGCCCAACCACTAAAACTGACAGAGGGTAAAGGGCTTTACAAACTGCTCGAGTGTGATGCTGCTGGACTGGCTGTGTGATAGGACTTCCATGGTTAAATAAACAAGTAATATTTTCCTGCTGACAATTTATACAGGGTTTTATGTTCCTAACAAGATTTCCGAGCCCTCCAGTCAGCTCGTGGAGGAGGCTGAGCTGACAGTACAAAGGAAGAGCAGCAGCAGAAAACAGAGCATCAATGATAAAACAGAGCTTGAAGCCAAACACCAGTGGAAGGGTTTGGCACAAGCAGCTCCTCCGTGAGGGAACGTTCCTCTTTGTAAACTTAGCCAAGAGCCTTTTCATTTCAGCAACATGGGCCCATCTCTAACATCTTTATTTTCTCCTCTGTAATACGATCGCTTTGCCTCTCAAAAGAACAACAAAAAAAGTCTCTTCTTACAGTTTAACTGGCTTCCACAAAAATTATTTCGTTTTGTAAACAGGAGGATTTGCCATTTTACAAGAAAACAAGGAAACCTGATGTTTAAGGGACACCTACACTGGGGTTTGTGCACTGCTCTGCAGATGCAAGAGAGGGCCAAAGATGTGAACCAGAAGAAAATATTCTCAGTGGAGGAACTCCCACTGACCTCAACCCCACACTGACCTCAACCCCACACAGAATTGATGAGGGATTTGTCAGACTCCCAAGACCTAAAATTTTGCTTTATTTTTGCTGCATCAGAGAACAGAACAGTTGGGCTCTTGAGATGGGTACACCTGTCCCACATCACTGTCACTTTGGAGGATCTTGGAATCACAGAATCCCGGAAGGGTTTGGGTTGGAAGGAACCTGGAAGCCCATCCAGTGCCACCCCTGCCATGGACAGGGACACCTTCCACTGTCCCAGGGTGCTCCAAGCCCCGTCCAGCCTGGCCTTGGACACTTCCAGGGATCCAGGGGCAGCCACAGTTTCTCTGCTTGGAGTGTAGTAGGAGGACAAAAGTTTATCCATTTGCATAGATTTTCTACCCTGTTCTGTCTGAACATTGCAATTATTCCAAGAAAAAGCCAAAACAAACACGGCTGGACTTTGTTATCCCAGCTGATAACCTGAGCTAAAGAAAACATCTGAAATCCATCATCCTGGTGGGTTTTCTTAGATCTGCTTTAGCATTGCATTCCCGTGGGAGGGCTGTAGGCAAGACAGAATTCCATTTGTATTTTTAATTATGTTTTGTGTAACAGATAAATAAGGAAGGTCCATCCAAAAAATAAACCCTATTTTCTTATAACAGCAGGTTAACAACTAAAGCAGCCAGCACTTAGTGAGCAAAACAGCTAAGAGCTGTTATTCAGATAATTTCAAAAGTAGAAGCTTTGGAGTGGGTTAAAACCCACAAGTCTATAAAAAAGATCAGTTCTATCAAGATAAGAATCTAAAACAATTCCTGTAAACACCATTTAGATCATTTTATGAGTTTCACAAACAGAATTAATTTAGGGTGTTTATTTTTAACAGTTCCTTTGTGCAGCAAAATTCAGAAGATGAAGTGGTGAAAAGCTAAATATGAATAGCACACAAAGACTGGAAAAGGACATAAAGACAAATTTAATCAGGAGGGAACATTTAAAAATAGTGAGTTAAGACAGACATCTGGACAAAACTGTGCATGGTGACATCAGCTGCCACTGGAAAGGGTGAGATCATCTGAAGTTATTTATACTCTATAAAATGATTGCTATTTTGAGACACTTCTAGGAGAAATAGATGCCAACGTTATTGTACAGTGACTGTTTTGGTTGTGTCAGATAATTGCTGCAGCTATAACAGCATCTCTGCTGGGTGCTGGAACATTCCCATTTCTCTGCTACTGCTGAATACCTGAGTTGTGACTTAGAGAGCAAATGGGACCTGTCAGGACTAAAGAATAGTTATTCCTAAGAGAAGCTGGAATACACTGCTGAACAAAACGATGAACTACTGCAGAATTTGATAATTCTCTCTCAGTATCATTGGGATATGATTGGCTCATGGACTCCCCATCACTGCTGCTCCAGAATTTGTAACAGAGAACTCACAACCTGGTTAGAGCTGTGGGTGAGATTAGCACTTGTTATTTACCACGAAGGGGTGATTTCGCTACTAAGTTCCAACACTAGTTAGCCCAGCAGAGTGAGTTTTCCCTTTTAACTAAGATCCCATGATAGCAATTAGTAAATAACCCATCCTTTCACACCCAAACGTGAGCAGAGACACCAAGGTCATTGGCAAAGTTCTGTCCCGTTCCTCTCAATTTGAGCAATTATCAAAGTAAGCACAGGCAGGAGTGCTCTGGCCTCTGGAAAGTTAATGGAGTTTTGATCCTGACTTCCCAGCACAATGGATAACTGTGCCTCGAGCTCTGTGCACTGAGCTCTCAGCCTCCCAGCACAAAGGGGAAGCAAACACTGCCTCTCTCTCCGCCGCAAATGAGCGGAAATGTGAACGCCCAGCTGAGCTTTTCTTCAGCCTGAAAATGCAGACTTTGTCCTAATGAAAGCAGGTACGTCCACGGACAAAATATCTCCCATTTATCACAGCCCATCCAGCATCTCACTGTGATTTTTGCGGCTGTAACTCATGCCCAGCAATCTGGTTCCATTCGGAAGCCACGGAGCTGGCAATCAATTCCCCACTGTTATTAGGGTTGAAAGCTGCAGCTAAAAAGGAAAGTACTAATATATTACAAGTACGTCCTAAATCTGTTCAGAAGGGGCTGACTGATCACATTAAAACATGTGCCCTTAAGCCCTGGGTGACATGGCAAGTGACTTTTGATACATGACACCACAATTGACCTTTGAATTGGACAATTTATAAGACAGAAAAAACCCAGGGTTTTTTGCCTGGCATGTAAGCTAAACCAAAGGGGGGAAAGCTTCATGCTGACATCATGAGAAAAGTTGTCTGTAAAGCTGAAAGTGAATATTGTGTGTGACCTCCCTGATATTAATTTGAAAACAAATTCTATCATTCCTTTGTTGCTTCCAATTTTAATTTCTGAGTCGAACTGCAGTGACTGTGATTCTGGTGCTGTTACAGTGTCCACACATAAACACACTTCACTCTCTGCTGAGTTTTCAGGAATCACAGGATGGGGATGTCAAAGCCTGGAAACCCTGCCACAAGATTCTTCTCGTGGAATGGCCAGTGCTGGCTTGAAGGTAATCCTCCAAAAGAAAATACTGTCTATCTGTGACATATGAATTTAGTTTACTACAATGAATATTTAGTGTCAAGGAAGAAAGAAGAGTCAGGAATGAACTCTTGGGAAGTGATCTTGCTGCAGGTGGAGTTTAATGGTGAACTTTTTAATGGTGGTGGTGCTGGATTTATGGCTGAACTCTATCTTAAAGGCCTTTTCCAATTGCAACAATTCTACTACTCCAGTCCCTTACAGCTTGTTTTGGGGAATATTGCACAGCAAAACCAAACAAATATTGACCACAAGAAGCAATTTTTATGGATCTTCTCATTCTTCCCATTTACTGCATTTACTACATTACTACACTTTCCATTTCCATGCAGTGCCCATACACTGAGGGCAGTGTTTTAATTCACATTTCTCCACTAATTGAGGCAAAGCATCTGCTTTGAAGAGCAGCTGAGCCTTTCAGAGATTGCCTTGGGCACAGCAAGGCCACAGGTCTGTGGCCATGGAGGGAACCTGGTGGCCTGGCCACCTTCTCCAGGGGCCCAGCTGACCATCTCCAGGCCTGCTCATGATCTGCCTCTTCCTGGAGAAGAACACCAAGGAGAGGGGCCAAACCAGAGGACACACAGATGGTACGTTCACCGTAGTCCAGACCTGGAATTCCAACGTGCCACGGCACTCGGAGCAGGGGAGGAGACGTGGAGCAGGTCCAGAGACATTCCAAGTGGCATCAGCAGGACCAGCAGCAGTCACTGACAACTGGCCTTCGGATTAATCACTCTACAGAATATAATTGTGGTCTTGTTATGAGTCCAAGCAAATAGAGAGGCATTTACTGAGAAATGCTTTAGGACCAGGAGTTCAGTTTTGGCTTCGTTTTAACCTCAGAACACCAAACAGTGGGCAATTAGCTCTGATCACATTTCAGACCTATGCCCAAAACCAGAATCCAAATGATCAGTGATGCTGGACTCGCTTCTGTTTCAGCTCACATGGATATAAAGTGGGAACAGCACCACTGAGTTTCATCAGTGAAAGACTAATAAGTTATTATCAGAATCAGGGTATGATTGAGGGCGCAGTTTGAAGGCTGTGCACACTTATCCTGCTCAGTCCCATTTTAAGCAGCAGTGAACTGGGACATATCCACTGAAATCAGGAAGCCAAAACACTTCTGCCCAGCTGAGCCCACGGCCTGTACACTCAGAACACGATGATTTCAGAACAGAGTCCCAGACTTAATCACACTTTGTTCTAGAGGGAAGCTCTGCTTCCATCAAATTCCCTGTCTGCAGTGTTTTTACAGACCATTTTGAATTTTCTGGCTAGGTTTTTGAAAACATAGCTTGTGAGCCACTTGCAGATTTTTTCTGACTGTGAAGCCAGAAAAAAGAAAAGGATTGCAGAGAGAGTTCTCTCAGATTGGTCTTCACTGGATTTAAAAGCCTTCAGGAAACATTTGAGGTAATCCAGAAAGATTGAAGAGTACAGATGTACCTCCCAGGATGCGAGGACTAATGCATGTAATAACTGTATTTCTTTAAAATGACTTTTTCAGGCAGAGTTAAAGGCATAGTTGTAACTAAGGGATTGGACTCAGGCCAAGTTGTAATGGCTCTGCTGTTTATCTTTTTTTTTTTTGTTCTTATCCCCTTCAGCAGAAAGAGCAGAACAAGCATTTTACTACGAGATTTAAGGTTTGCTTTCATTCCTTCTCTTACTCAGCCCTCCTGCCCCAAATGTTGCTGGGTCACACAAATCAAAACCTAAATTGCCTGAACCACAGCAAAACCACAAAGCCCACTGCTCCAGCTATTTTTACTTTCTCCGTCTGCTAGGGAGAAAGGGAAGATAGATAATACAAAGTATTCATCAATATTTTAGCATTAATTTATCAAAGTAGAAGGAGTAAAAAATTGTAGGTTATACAGAGTGCAATTTAGCAGTGGCCACTCTGTCACCAAGGTGACCGAGATTTGTCTTATGTAGAAGTTATTTTCTTAACATTTTTATCAAGAGGCAGTGGAGCAGACCCTGAAGAGAGTGGGTTTGTTGGGTTTTTTTCACTGCTTTTTATACAAACACAGGTTTTCCTGCTTATCCACCTCTGCTGCCTTTACCTGCACTCACAACTGTGGGATTAAATGCTGCCCCCACAACCTCTTTCCACACCCATGTCCACTTATTAAATCCATACGGAGGAAAGCATCTCCTCAGATGGCTCATACCAATAATTAAATACTGATACAGAGCTTAAAAGAAAGTTTGGAACCCTGCTATGTGTTTTAAGTTGTTCAAGGATAACACAACTTGCTTCTGCCCCTCTCCTGGAAAACACTGTCTTCAGAGACATCCCTCATGCAAAGCACATCTTGCATCCTAAAGAAAGGGAAAATGTCTCTTGTAGCACGTGGGACAGGGTAGAAAAGCAGATGTGTGGCTTTCATGCCCCTGGATTTTACCCATTTCTAGTTGTTAGGTCTGTTCCAGCCCACAACCTGCCGTGCCAACCTTTAGAACACTAATTTGGACGATACTTTAGATATATATTTCATATATACACCTAAAAAACTTGAAATGCCAAGCACAGAAGTGATTCAATGCAACTTTTCCTCCCATTCTCATTCCAGTCTCTCCGCAGCACAGCAGCAGCCCCTGAGCTCTGGCTAAGAGGACAGGCTGTTTTTCTCCTACTCCTTTCAGCCATGTGATTCCAGCTTATTTCCCAGTGCCTGCCCCTGAGTTAAGTTCTGCCTTTTGAAAGCCACACTGCAGAAAACAAAATTTGGCCTCTTTCCATCATCTTCCAAAGTCATTTTCAAGGTTAACCACAGGAAAGGCAGGTGAATTATGTGGAAACAAACACCTGCAAAGCCCTTTCTTCAGGTGCTCTTCCCCATCCTGGCCATTTGCTCAGCATGTGCTGTGGCACTGGACACACACCACACACTCCTGACCAGAAAATTGGTCAAAGAATTCAGATTTATGCAGTGCAATAATGACCAGCTTCACAGCAAGGCTTGCACAGAGAAAATAAAGACGAAAACTCTACTCCGTTCCTGCCAAAATCTCTGGAAAACAAAACAACCCTGTAATAGAATCCTGCTTGTAAAAATGCTTCAGGGTGCCCGTGTTCCAGAGCTGGGAGCATAATAAATTAAGTAGTGGATGCCTAGGACAAAACCCTGTGGGATACCTGAGCCAACCCAACAGGTGGAGAAATTGAAAACAAATTGATAGCCTTGGGAGAGGAAATATTAGAACCAAGCAATTATAGTGCCAGACTGTCTGGGATGAAAGGCAAGGAGAGCCAGCAATGATTTGCATTGATGCAGCACCAGGAGTTGTGTGTGTCAGGTGATATCCCAGAGCTTTCCACAGCAATGGAACAGCTGAAGGTAAAGAGGGGGGAAAAAACCAACCAACGTAAAAATCCAGAGCCAAGCAACAAAAGCTGGAGAATATTTGAACCCAAAAGAGAGTGGTTTGTGTCATTTGGGGGCAAAGAGAGGCAGCTGATTTGGATCTCAGCCTCCATGGCCGCTGTGCTCTGAGGACCTCAGGTAGAACCAGCCGTTTCACGTGGTTTCCGAGCACCCCCGGAAATCAAACCTCGCCCAGTGGTTTTGTTCTCTAACACGATGAAGCAAAGGGAGCAGCTCCCTCGTTACACGCACTGCCCCTTCTCCCTGTTCTCACTATTTCCCCTCTGCACTCCCCCAGCCTGCATGGCTGCCCCAGTGCTGCTCCCTGGCTCAGTGCAGCAGAAGGGGATGGTGAACCAGCCATTTGAATTCTTATTCTCTATTCCCTGATGCTGACAGGCACTTGAGCCACTCCACCTCCCCCCCTGAAAGCTACACTTGACGTACAGATTCTGCAGAATCAACCAGTGACAGCTTTAAATTGTGACCTTTGGTTGAATACCCCTTTCCTGGGACAAATCCATGATTAAGTGCAGCTCCACCCCCACTGCCAGCTCCGTGCTGTTCTCTCTCCGTGCCAGACTCTGCCTGTGTGTGCATCACTGCATTAAGGTTCAGAAAATGCCACCCTCCACAACTGACTGTTCAGGGGTCTCTTACAGGAGAGGAAAGTGAGCCCGTGACAAGCCTTCCACAAGTTTTCCACTTTTCCCTGTGGGCTAGAGCAATCCCAGGGCCTGGGTGTGGAACACAGGAGGTGTCACCTCAGCTCTGAGCTCCCGGTACAACCCATCCCTACACCTCGAAGGGAAGGGGTGGCCTTGTGGCAGGAATGTGAGGAGATGGGGTTAGAATGGACCAGTTCAAGGCACAGAGAATCAGTAAAGTTGGAAAAGAGCTCCAAGGTCATCAAGTCCAACCCTCGGCCATTTCTCCTGAGGAGTCAGGAGCTTGGCGCAGGAAAGGTGCATGCAAAGTTTCCTCAGGAAAATCTTCCTCACAGATATATTCAGAAGGCTTCATATTTTGAAAGCAGCTATCCAATGGAAAATGCCAGAGAAGCACTCCCTATAATTACAATTTTACCACTTGAAAAGCTTGGCTGTGTCATAGCAGTGGCTCAATTAAGTTGAAATGCAGGACTGCTCCTGATGGTGCAAGGCTTGTGAATAATATCATAAAACATTTGCTGGTCTGCTGGAAACATGCTGATTATGGGCACAGAGTACACTCTGTTTTCCTTCTGAGCACTGAGGCTCAACACATTCCCTTACGTTGGGAATCAGGACAGTTCCTGCCTGTTCTAATACAATTTTGTGTCATTTATGCTTCACATCAAAATAGCTGAGCTCCAGGCAGCGCAGGAGTAGGTGCTTTTGGGAGCCTGCCTACTTCCCAGGAAAACAAGTCTCAGGTAAAAGTGCCATAGCTTTCCCTGACTGCTGGGAAAGTCGAGGCACTGATCTTTGTGGGACAACAGAGAATCGAAATGAAGGAGCCAGGAAGCTCTTGGAGCCCTGCTGATTAGGCTGCTCTAATTAGAAAGGCTTGGAATTCAAATGATTCTACAAGAAACTTGACTGCAGACAAGATCTGATTTAACAGGTGACTTCTGCCAGGCTTTCAAGACATTTTGCTTTGCAGCTCCATGCAGGAGTGCAGGCAAAGGGCAGAAAAGCATTTCTGGGTATCAATCTAAATGCAAGAGCAATCACCTCATCTGTGAGACAGGTGAATCAGGGCAAGGGAATGATTTAGAAATCATTGTCCGTGTCACAGAGCTCCTCTGCATGGGCTGTGGAAGGATTAGACTCACGCTTTGATACTCCAAAAGCACACGCCGAAGACAACAGAAAGAAGGAACCTTTCATGTGGTTGTTTGCCCATGGAAGCAGAGATTGCTTCCCTGTCCCCTGAGCAATAGAGAAAACATTGGCCAACTGCTTTTGTCAAACTTAAAATCCAGGAAAAAAAAATCTAATAGTAAATTTTAACTGGATCTGTTTTCCAGTATGGAGAAGCTACATACCCATGAAGAAGTTAGAGGCTTTGACGGAAGGACATTTCCATCATAAAGAAGGATGATTCCCTCATGGTAAAGAGTGTAAAAACAAGCAGATACAGAGACTTTCAGAGTAGGCCTTTAGGAAAATGTCGTCTCCAGCTGATTTCTCTAAGCTGCATTATTTGCCATGCTAAGGAGCTGTGATGCTCAGCTATTACCTCTGTACTTAGACTCAAAATATTGTGAAATTACACTTGGCATAAAATAACAACAGGTCCACATCCTTACACTCAAAGCCGACACCATTCCCTACATCAAATGCTCAGGCCTCTGAATCTGGGCTTCACACAAGGACACCTGAAGTTTTATTCAGCACACTCAATATTTCCTAACCTTACAGGAGAACCGCGAGTGCTGTTCAGTGACACCCCCAAGCCAAAGCTTGCCAGAGAGATGCTTCATTTTGTACCCAGATGTTACCACAGCCTCACACAAAGCTCTGCACAGCAAAGCCACCGGCTCGGACAGTTCAGGGCAGCCTCTGGAATCAATTTCTTGCAGGCAGGACCCTGCACAAGATTTGCTGGCGCAGCTTGGTTTGGCACTGGCGTTATCCTTGACAAGATGCATCAGATGAAAATGTGTAAGTAGCCACTGGGTCTGTAGTTTGCTGAGAGTAGGAGAGTTCTGAACATGCTCATTTTGGCCATTCAGCTGGACAAGGGGCCCTGGGGGAGCATAAGTCCACATTAAGCTGTTGGAAGGAGATATAAATCTCCTCTGACTGGATGGCCACCGGCCATTAAGTGGCTCCATAATAAATGTTAATCATTCCGGACCTGATGGAGGATTAAAAGAGTCAGACTTACTTTTGTATTTTAAGTTGGGAAAGGCTGAGGATGCCCTGACATTGATCTGTGCAAGAACCAAGTGGTTTGAAGCAGGATTCCCACAGCTCAGAGCTGCAGTTGCATTGCTCCAAGAAATTGAGATTCCAACGATACCTAAATCCTTCCTAAAACACACCCCTGGTTTTCTACATGTCAGCATCATGGCTGATAGTTTCGCTCCCTTTACAGATTTATTTTTTCGTTCATTCAGCACTGTGAAGATCCCTTTAAGGCACGTTAGGAGCTTTTTCAGGGACAATAGTGTAGGAGAAATATGAGGTGGGGATGATTTAATGCTCTTCAAGCATTAGATTCCATTCATACTGCTTCCTTTTTCTGCCATAATTATCCCAAAGTTTCATGAAGCAGCAAGTGGCTGAGTAGAAAAAAAAAAAAAATCCTCCTGGCCTGTTATACTTGTAAAAATCTGCAATTACGATGATGTGTTCATTCAATTCATTATTGACCTTGTTTATGGAATATAATCTCCCTCTTTGGGTAGGACTTTATACTTCTGCAGTGACAATCACCCAAAGCCTGTTACTCCCTAAAAACTACCTTTCCACCTGTGAGCAGCAATTCTACTGCTCTTGCTAACTTGGGTTCTTCATTTCAATTCTTTTCAAGCCTTTATGCACAGTGTACTCAAAAGGAAGTGGGATGTTAACGTGAACCATGTATTTATAACCACTTTGCTTTAGCTTGGAAGTGACAAATACTCCTTGTTTCCAACATTCCCTCGAGCCTTCTGTGGAGTGTGATTTCTTATTTTATATGTAAAAACCTCAATCTCTGTTCTTCTACAGCTACCAATGAATCTCTATATATTATACACAGACATGGAACACACATAAAATTGCCACACTAGAGCTGGAGGCAAAAAAAAATTAAATTTATTGATAAATGATGCTAACTAGATTTGACATTTGACCAAACTAGTTAAAACAGTAAGAATATCTGATATCATTCAACCTAATAAAGATGAAATATCCAGTAGTATAAATGATACTGTGCAGCCCAAGATTTATCTTCTGCATAATGATAACTAAACTTAGCTGCCTTTATCAACTCTTAGCGTGGCCTTGTGTCCAGACTAACAGCTACTGCAAACTCATTTAAAAGCTAAAATTAATTGGAGGCACATGAACTCATTTTTTACTAATTCTGGGATCTTGCAGCATTGATAGAAAATTACAGGTTGGAATCATTCAAGAATCCAGGGTCTTACTTTTAACTAAGATACCGTGTCTCACAAAAAACCCTGAAAAGAACCCATGAACAGACATATTTCTGTTTTACAGGATCACATGGGTATGAAGAGGTCAAAGGGCTTAACTAAACCTGGAATTTTCTGCAAGGGCTAGAAGGAAAATGAAGTTTGGCATAAAACAATACAATGGGTACCAGTTTTAAAAATATAAATAAAAGTCAAGGTGTAAACTGAAGTCAAAGATCAGAGGAGGAGACCAGAGTCAGGAGACTGGGACAGAGCAGCTGTTCAGTTACTCTGAATTCAAGAGGAGTTTGTTAGGGAAAAAATGTTTGTCCCAGCTGAACCAGGCAATATCTGGAGGAAAGAGAAGGAAACCCTTTAATTCTGTTCAGCATTCCTAGGGATGTCTGCAAATCATCCAGGGAGTAATGAAAGGTCTTGCTTGTAAAACTCCTGAGGCAGCAGGAAAAGATCCCTGAAGTCTCAACCATTTGCTGACCCACTTCCCTGTGTGCCTAGAAAATTCCATACATCAGTTCCCCCGAATCAGAGATGATGGCAGAGAAAACTCAGACCTGGAGTGACAGGAGTGGGACTTCACCATAAAATCTGCCCAGGTCTGGATTAAAAGCAGAATTGCTGAGCTGGACCCTGGGAGGGAGCCTGATCAGAACCCAAAGCAGTGTGGTGCTGGGAGGGTCCACTCCTCTGGGGACAAACTTCCCACCGCAGGATGATGCTGGAGCAGGGAAGTCTGGAGAGGCTGAGAGGGTGGCAGGGGCTGCCTGGCTCTGGCAAGGACCCACCGAGCAGCAGAGAGGTTTTTGCAGGCCATGCTCAGCTCTCTTCTCTCCACACAAGTTCTCCATTCTGGTTTCCTTTCTCTCACCCCCTGTGTGAAATTTCATATTGCGCAATAAATTTGCATGGAAACAAGGCCTTTGTTTTATTGGAATCTCTCAGTTGCTGGTGCTTATCCCTTGCATAAGTGATAATCCTTTCTTTGTCACCGTCACCATTTTGCCACAACCAAGTGCAATGTCACAAATGAGATTATGACTTCATGTAGAAAACAAACATCTGGATCCAATGAATCCCTACGGAACAAAGGCCCTCTTTTCATGCAGATCAGTTCAGTAATAAAAATTAAGAAAAAAACATAAATCCTCCAGAAAAACACTGTAATGTATGAGCACAATTCCCTCTAGATAAAGGGAATTGTCATTGTTTGTTCCCATGCCACATCAGCCAGGAGATTTCAAAAGAACAGATCTATTTTCATTAAAAGGTATCCATTTTAAATGAATTTAAGCCTTTTATTTGTGACTGCTGCCAAAAGCTTTTTGTCTTACGACAGCCTTTTCACTGAGCTTGACCAATTTGCATATAAAACTAATTGAAAAGAAAGCATTTGGGGTGGTTTTGTTTGTTATAAAAAGAATAACAATGATTTTTTTAAATTACCGTGAAGTAGAAACCTTGTGATGAAAATTCAAAATGTGAATCTTTAGAATTCCCTTTTTTGCAATTTTTACTAAACAGACATCCCTAAAATAAACCTTATCTTTTATTTAAAAAAATAATTAAGAAAAGTTTCCTTGGTATTTTTAGGGTGATCATTATGAAAGAGAATGGAAAGTGTTTCAGGGCCTCACCACCCTCACAGGGAAGAATTTCTGCCTAACATCCCATCTCAATCTCCCCATCACCTTCATCATTAAGGACTGCACATCTCCACATACTGGATTTACAGCCTGTGCACACTTTTTCCAAAGTTTCCACTGGATCAGAGTCAAACACAGTACACAGGCCATGAAAATCCATGGCTTTTTTGGGAGGGGGTTTGCACTCAACTCCTTGTCATCAAACAAACCTGACTTTTCCATGCACTGGAACACTCCCAATGTTTTCTGTGGCACAGCTCTAGCTCAGGTGCCTTCACAGGAGCAGTGAAGTTCTCTCCAACAGGGATCAGCCCAGGGGCTCTCCAGCTGCTCCCGACTCACCCCACGTCTAAAAGTCCCTCACCACCCCCTCCAAGACGTGCCTGTTGCCAGCCTGAACACGCACGGAGGCAGTCATGGAATCACAGATCCATTTAGGTGGGAGAAGACCTTAAAGACCGCTGATTCCAACCATGAAACCCTGTCCCTGAGTGCCACTTCCTCACACCTTTCAAATACCCAGCCGAGGGTGGTGGAACAGCACAAATCCACGCATCACGTGGAAAGTTTTTCAATTTATCCCCAGTAAAAAGGCTGGCTGCAAAACAATAACCTGTGCAGCAAGTTTACAAGCTTGTATTCACCACTTACCAGCCTGCAAGTACATCCAAAGGAGCCAAGTCCTTCATAATCAGCTCGCCCTGGAATTTGCTCACAACAACGTTCTCTTTTCTCACTTTGACAACTCTCATTAAGGGCTGCCTTCCCTCCATGCTCCATGCGGGAAGGCTGATGTGAGCTGCATGCTGAAAACACCCAGGGAAAGCTCATGGCAGGCTGCAAAATTTAAATTCAGTCCCAACCTTCGTGGAAAGCGAGGGAAGAGCATTTCAAGAAGCGTTAAGGAGCAAGGCAGGCAGAAGTGGGAAACATGAACCAGCCCCTGCAGAGAGCATTGGGATGTGCTCAGCAACATGGGAACAGTGCCCTTCACTTCCTACTTCCTTTTGACTTAAACCTGGCCTTTCCAAGCAAAAGTTGGAGCACGAAAAAAGAAGCTTTGAAGTATGTTTTTGTAGTACCCAGTATTACTAATCTCACTAATACTCAACATATTAATGCCTAATTACATATTAGCTATTCTAAAAGATTCCATAATTCCCAAAGGTTGACCTCGGAGGTTAAGTCAGGAAAACCAGGCACACAACACACAGCACCTTGCAGCTCACCCTTTACGCTGACTGGGAATTTGGCCACAATTTAAAATTTTCAGCAATCAAGTGTGAGTTTTGGTTATTTCTCAATAGAGAACGGTTATTTGGCAGAGCAGAGCACTGATGAATGAAACCATAAAGGAAGAATAGTTGCTCTGAAAAGCAAGGAGATAGTTCAATCAAACATGGAGGTTTCCATTGACTAAACATCTTTTTAATGAATAAGAGCAATTAAGTGTTACTCTGACCTGCCCTGCTTTTTTTTTTTTTCTTAAGTGGCTAATGTATTTCATGAATAATTTAGTTTTCTTTCTAAATGCACGTGAAATCTGCATTTTCCATTTCAGTGATGTGGAAGGCAGTATACATATCTGACAATTCTTGATTTGACAGCAAATACTGTTTCCTCAAGACCAACGTACCCACAAACGTTGAGATTATGTTTGGGAAATTCCTCATCAAAACGGATCCAAGCAACAACACATCTGTTCTTATTTACAGACATTAAAAGATGCAGCTCCCAATCAACAAGCAGAGTCATTAATTCTGATTTACTCTCTGCAGGCTGTTAAAGTGTTTTAGAGGCCACCCCCTCCCCAGAGACACAAACTCTCCCCGTACACACATTTTGTTTCAAAAAAACTCTGTTTGGAGAAATACTTGTTCTGTCCTTGGCCAAAACCTTCTTGCTGACATTCTCACCTCCATAACTGAAGATATTGTTCATGCCTTTGAATTCAGTCTGCTCTGCAGTTTAAAGTGGTTTTGTGTACACCATTAATTGGGGGGGTTAAAATCACAGTGCTAATGGCTCCTCCAGTTATGTTACAGCTTTGTGCAACTTGGAAGTGTTTGCAGAGAGCAAAGCAGATTTCGCTGCCCAGAGCATTTGCAGAGGTTCATCTCTAGCCGTGACTCCAAATGCCAAGTTCCAGAAACTCCCTCTGGGTATGAAACATGTGAACACTTTGTCTTTTCAAACCACTGAGAGAATTTATTTTCACGCTTGGGAGACAATCAAGATATCCCTGGCTCAGAATTTGGATAAGCCATTGCTTGTGGAGAGCTTTATGGTGTTTTTAATGATCACCAATGATCAGTGGCTTTTTTCCTTCAAGGCACAACCCCCTGCTGCCCATTCCTCACCTGATCCAGCACAATCCTACACAGATGGCATCAGGGAAATGTGAAACTGGACAACCAAAGAATCATTAAGGTCGGAAAAGACCTCTGAGATTATCGAGTTCAACTGTCAACCCAGCACCACCTGGATGTTCACCACTAAACCACGGCCTCAGGTGACACAATCACACATTTTCTGAACACTTCCAGGGATGGTGAGTCCACCCCTTCCCTGAGCAGCCTGTCCCAGAGCTTGACAACACTTTCCTTGAAAAAATATTTCCTAATATCCAATCTGAACCCCCCCTGGCACAACTTGAGGCAGTTTCCTCTGGTCCTGTCCCTTGGGAAAAGGGACTGACCCCTCACCTCACTCCAACCTCCTTGCAGGTAGTTGTAGATCTTAAATACCTTGGAGTGTCCCATTTTCCCACCAGGATAATCTTCCAGTGACACAAAGAACCCTTGGTTAGGCAGTTAAAAGTGTTTTAAAGATGCAGACATTGAAGAATCAAAATAAATGCAGTTAAAAACAGTCATAGAGAAGGTGTTACTGGTATCTACGTTCCACATGTTTGGAAAGGCAGGACACAGGCGTCTGCCCCATCAATTGGGCACGAGTTTAACTCCAAGTGCCAGCTCTAGCCCGCCAAACCCTGCGTGGCTCCACATCAAGCAGAAGCAAAGACAATCCCAGTGGGAAGAGACGCTGTGAACGTGCAGAGCCTGGAGCCTGCAGAGCTGAGCAAGTTCTGGGATTCACGGGGCAAACGCAGGGACAGCCCTGCATGGGAGTGCACTGGGTCACAGCTCCACGGGGGACTGACAAGGGAATGACTCAAATGTACTTCAAAGCATGCAAATATTTGGGAGACTGGCAGGTACAGGAAAAATATTTACCACAAACAGGAGGAGGAATTAAGCAGCGTGCCCGGAGCGGTGCCACGGCTTGCTGAGCTGGAGAGGACGTGCTAAATATCGGTGAGACACCTCTCTGGCGCGGCTTTGCTCATCTCCTGAAGGCTCTACAGCACCCAAGGGTTTCACCATCGGGTCAGTCCTCCTCGGTACACAGGCACCCCTATCCCAGCCCAAGGTCACAGCATTCCCAGCAAACACCTCACTCTGTCTTTCCGAGTGTGAAACCTCTGGCTGGAAACACATCCAGACTTTTTGACAGCCCATAACTTCCTCCCTCCTCTCCGAGGAACACCCCTTCAGAGCAAGGACCTGGCACAGCTCACGTTGTCACTGGAGCTGCTGGAAAAGGCACTTGGGCATTGTGAGGATTCATGCTTAATGCCTTCCCATAATTTGTGGGAATGTGCTCCAAATCTCCCCTGCATCCTAATGAGGTGTTATGCAGAAGAGGTGGATTGCATTAAGTGAAACTGTTTTAGATGATCAAGAGGAAGAATGAGGAGCAGAAATATAAGTACAGATCCTTTCACCTGCCTGTGATCACAGAAATGTTAGTGAATGGTAATACCGGTTTCTGCTCCATTATAGACTCCACAAAACTCTGCAGGGATGGCTCTAATTTCAAGGTTTTCTCATTTGTATGGCAGTGAGAATGATGGGCAGCGTCCCCAGAATATAAATGACAAGAAATAACACTTAAAGGCTGAATTCACCCAATTCCTGTGACCTCTTACATTCCACCTAACATTTCTACCTGTATTTCTTGGTCTAATCTAATATGACAAACAAACAATATTGGAAGAGATTTAACATTTTTGCCCTTTTTTGGGGAGATATTAAGCTGTAAGTAGTGCTGCTGGCCTTTAATAAAAGGTGAAGAGACTGTAAAAAACATTCACCCCACTGCAAGGCAGAAGTGAACTTAAATACTTGGCTCAGCCAATTTTCTGCAAAAAAGAGTGATTTAACTAATCTGACATATATAAATATATATATATATAAAATATTTAGATATTAAGCACATAGATATTATGATGAAATCCTTCCCTGTGAGGGTGGAGAGGCCCTGGCACAGGGTGCCCAGAGCAGCTGTGGCTGCCCCTGGATCCCTGGAAGTGTCCAAGGCCAGGTTGGACGGGGCTTGGAGCACCTGGGATAGTGGGAGGTGTCCCTGCCCATGGCAGGGGTGGGATGGGATGATCCTGGAGGTCCCTTCCAACCCAAACCTTTCTGGGGTTCTGTGATGATTCCATTCTCAGGAAGCTGAGACAGACACTGCATCCAAAGCTGCTCCTTTCGTCCTGCCAGGAAGTTGGAATGCTGTAGGTAGTGAACACCGTAAGCTTTTATGAGAGGATGACTAGGAAACAGCTTCTATTATTGCAATAAATACCATTTGCATCCAGACTGCACCAAATACTGTCCACAAACACACGAAAATAGAGTCACTGGCTGAGAGAGCTTGCAGTGTAAAAGACAAGTTTTATTTACTTTTTAGAAACCTTTTAGTTCTTTAAAGCAGCAAAATATGATTTCATAATTATTACCTTATGCTGTCCTGACATTTACATTACCATACAGTGCTGAAAGCCAGAAAAGACCAACTGTTCTGCAGAGGATTTTGTTCTCTGCAGGGCAAAAATCTATTAACTGCATTCAGACCTGTATATACATTAAAAAAAAATACACTCACGGATTGCAAGACTGAGAGAGTTTGGAGTCTGAACTCTACGTGGAGCAGCAATTATGGATTCATGAATGATCATAGCTTGGGAAGGGTTAAAAGGGTTTTATGAAGTTTCCTATTCAAAGGGTAGATGGCATGTACTCAGGAACTGGGGTGCAAAGTAGATGTAAAAACGTAAAAAATATTAAAATATACTGTTTCCAAAAGTGCTCAGATCTTTGCACCTATAGCTACAGGAAAACAGGACTATATAAGGACCCAAAAAAAATTGCACTGTTCTATATTAGCATCATTGTACAGAATATGCCCATGAAGCTGGAAGGTGAGGTGGGAGTTAGAGCCTGGGACTTAATCCAAACCCCTTTATATCCCAAGCAGGTCTCAGCTCCAAGGGTCACCGAAAGCCCTGGTTCTGTACAGAGATTGAATCAATCCCCCCAAACTTTGCTCCTCTCCCAGCCTCCACTGCTCACAACAGTGACATTTCGTAGGGATTGTGAAGGGCTTAGAGCAGCACTAATTTTTCCAATTCTCACCGGACTGATGAATGGCTCCTGTAAAAGGTTAAATCCTCACTTTTCCTGCCCCTCAGAACTGCAGCATTCCCTAATGCAAACTGTGCCCTGAGCACTCACGGAACAGTGTGAGCAACAGCAGCTTTTCCCTCATAGCCAGGGAACATTCCCAAAGGCCAACCACCTTTCATTCACTCTGCCTTTAGCCTGGTGCTCTCTGCTTACCTCTCATCCTCAGGAAGTGAAGACTGAGGATGGAAAAGGGGTGGAACAGGTGGGTCACGCTCATGGCACTGCTCGGGTGTTGTGACCAATTAATCCATTTCCCAGCTGATGGTGGGGGCCCCAATACCCAGCTGCCTCCACAGGGCAACCACTGGGGTGTCCAGAGGATTATTCCAGATGGCTGGAAGCTGTGAATCACTGGCACAGGGTGCCCAGAGCAGCTGTGGCTGCCCCTGGATCCCTGGAAGTGTCCAAGGCCAGCTTGGACGGGGCTGGGAGCACCCTGGGACAGTGAGAGGTGCCCCTGCCTGTGGCATGGGGAGGCACTGGATGGTCCTGAAGGTCCCTTCCAACACAAAGATTCCATGAGGACCCTTCCTTGCGCTGGAAAAGTGGCCATCAGCAGAGCTGGGAGGAGAACTTGGCCAGGGAGTCGCTGCTCCAACAGCTTGGGAAGTTCCTCTCTTTCAGAAGGAAGGGGGTGAGCTGCAGCCGCCTGGAGCCACTCCTGAAGCAGCACCTCCGCACGAGGAGTGCGTTTCTGCGTTCCTGAGTCTCTGCTGGGAAGAGCTGGGAGCTGGCTCCCTGCTGCCCTGCCAGGCCCAAGGGTCTGAAGCCGACATTGCCCCATCCCTGTCAGGGATCCTCCTGCCCCGGAGGGGTGCAGGGTCGTGCCTCTGTGTCATCCAGACAAAAGGCAAGGTGTGGCAGTTACCTTTAAATCAGGAAACCATTTAAAGCTGCAGTCCTGACACTCCGTCATGCTATGGGGAGTCCACCACAGCCTAATCATAGATAAAAATCACAAATTCAGATGTCTCCTCTCCACTGGCTGAAAAGGGAGCAAGAGTTTCCTTCAGAGATGATTCCGAACAAAACCCTAATTTTTGCCCTCTGAATTTTCTGTGAAGGAGCCCTGTCCCCCTTCCCATCACTGTCTGCTCTGGCAATAATGTGAAATTATCCATGTCATCCACATCAAGCATCTCATGACATCACATTTCCTTGTCCTCTTTGTTTCTTGATTAATAATGAATTGGATGGTCAGAACAGTAAATTTTGATGCTCCGCTGTTTCCACGGCACCTCAGTTTGAGAGAAATGACTTTGTTGGTAATTTAGAAGCAACATAGAACTTTTTGAAAACAAGGATAAATGAAATTTTCCTAAAAGTTAAATCCCTAAGTTTACAGAGAAAATACCACTTAACAGGTAAAGATGATTTATGTAATTAAAAATACTCATGTACTATTAATAATCTTAATTTGCGTGAGTATTAGGTCATTTTTATGTAATTAGCTGAAGCAGAAGGTTTTTTGTCAATTAAACTAATTGTTTTTCACACTAAGTGTAGACTGAATATTGATCTTTTTTATTCAGCTCACTTACATAAGCAAATTAGATCTAATTGCGTCCTTACCACATCATTACTCAGTTATTGTAAATTACAGAACATATATTCTCTCACAAAATAACACCTTCTTTGTGCTATTGCTGTTGAAGAGATGCTGGTTAATTTGGGAACTTCAGACTATGATTTCCATCTGTCGGTTCAGGACAGATTTGAATTGTAGAATTTGTCTCCTTAGTAGTTAAGAGAACATAAAAGTAGGGTTCTGCAGGGATGAAGGAAATGCCCAAAAGAACACCTGGGTGTTTCAAAAACCAGTCACAAGCAGCTCACACACACAAATAGTGGCAGGACTTCTAGATTCAGTAACAAGTATCTCAACTTTGCAAATGAATTTGTTCTTTTGGCCTAAGGAAAGTTCAAAAAACCGAGGATTTTCACAGATTTAGCTGCAGGATTTTTGCTCTGGTGGATGCTTTTTTATTTTTTTGTTGGTTGGGGGTTTTTGTTTGATTTTTAATGCTCCTACAGCAGGGAACCAAAAATTACTTGTCATGTTTTACCTATAGCAAACTCAAGACTCTCAGCAGCTTTACTGGGTGTTCCACTTCACGTTTGCTATTTTTGTTATGATGGGATAGAAAAATGATAATCTCTGGCTTTTGCTTACACATTTCTCCTCTGTGTGATCTGTTTGTTATACATTAGCTCATCAAGTAAGGCTGGAGATAAAAATCCAAAAGCTCAAGTTAAAAACTTGGGGTCCAAGACAATGTGGAGAGGCTTAGTTTAATCCTCAAAGCTTCTCCTCCTGCTGAAATGCTGTAGAGATGCAAAATTTAATGGGATTCAAATTGTTCTCTGGGTTTTTTTATGGTATTTGGAGGTTTTTTCCTATCCATGCTGTTACTTCATTCCAAGACCTGTATTTATAGGGCTTTACACATCAAGTAAAACAAAAACAGGGGTGGGGTTCCCCCCCACCAGATTTTATTTCTGTGTACAGAATTACAATTTTTTTTCATTTAAGAAGAAAAACGATGCATTAAGTCTTCTGCAACTAATTATTCTTGGGATGCAAAGAAAGAGGTTGAACTCAGACGGGGAAGATTTTTTCACCTGACTGGGAAGTCCCCCGCTGAAACAGAGCTGGTGAAGTTGCACCATTATCACAATCCCAGCTGATTTCCACACCCAGGATAGAATTTATAACCCCACATTCATTCTCACTGCCCTGCTCTCCACCCAGGGGTGCTCACGCCTTTCCCAGATTTCACAAGCAGCCACAGAGTGGGAGAGACCTCCAGGATCAGAGTCCCAGCTGTGCCCCATCCCCAGCCCAGAGCACTGCGTGCCACATCCAGGCATTCCTTGGACACCTCCAGGGATGGGGACTCCAACACCCCTCTGGGCAGCCCCTGACAATGCTCAAAAACACTTTCCATGGAGAAATTCCTCCTGATGTCCAGCCTGAACGTCCCTGGTGAAGCAGCAAGCCCCGTACCAGGACATGTGGCCTCTCTGATCACCTCAGCTGCTGTTGAAGCTGCCATAGCCCCAGTCAGCCCCCAGTGCTTATTCAACCATGGGGTTAATTCGTGTATTCTATCCAAAATAAAGAAGTCTTCAAGAAACGGTCAGATCTGTTGTTCCAGCAAAACCTTGAATGTTTTGCAAAGAAAATCTTAGCAGTGTTTCTTCTGTAGTGCAGGCTGCAAGAAATGCTCCTGAAGAGAAGTCACTGGGAACAACAATGTGTCTTGATGCTGTACAAATTGCTTTCCTTAAAAAATAAGAAATGAACAGTACTTAGGCTTGATGGATTGTTTGTTCTCTTCACTTGTTAAAATTCTCTGGTGCTAAAGCTGGGCCATATGGAGCAGAGCTGTTGGTGTCAGAGCCCAGATGCCAGCTGCCTACATTCTTGTAGCAACTGCATCTGGATTTCTCTTCACTTCAGATTCAGAATTAAAAGCAAAATGCTAATTTCCAAAAAGAAAACACTTTTCCTCCCCTAAAAAAACTTTTCAAAAGTCAAGAAGCTCCAGTCCATGAAAGTGGAGGCAAAAGCACAAGATTCAACACGGTTCTCTGCCTTTACTCATCACACAGCCAGTACTCACCCAGTGCAACTGGGAGGTGAAATTCATTCACTTTGGCATGGCCAGAGATGGTTTAGGTGATGCATTTATTGCTCAGTGAAGTAGAGCTCCCAGCACTTGCAAAATCAGGGAGGGAAGCTCAGCTGGCGAGCAGGAACTTGTTAAACCACTATAAAACAGTCGTGTTCAATCTTGTACCACGAGCCTACACAACAAGGGGGGGTGGAAAGCAAAAAAGAAAACCCTTAAGAACAAACAGTCTACCATCAGCTAAATATAACCACGTCAGCAGGCTCAGAGTTGGGGAAAAACACACTTGCCATGAGCACAATGCATCTGGTCAAGTGATTGAAAAAGCCACTGTCGTTTTCTCACATGTTCCTTAAGAAATGGGAGCATCTGAATTTAGGCTCCTGATATGGATCTGCTGACTTTTGTCAAAAGTGCAAAGAAAACCTTTCGCAACCCCAACCAAAACATCGCAGGTAACAAGTGATAGGACACGAGGAAATGGCCTCAAGTTGAGCCAGGGGAGGTTCAGGTTGGGTACCAGGAAGAATTCCTTCACGGAAGGGGTGGTCAGGCACTGGCACAGCTGCCCAGGGCCGTGACGGAGTCAAAATGTTCCAAGTGTAGGTGTTTTGCTTAGGGACATGGTTTAGTGGTGGGTTAATGGCTGAACTCGATTTTAGAGGGCTTTTCCAACCTTAATGATTCCATGACCTAAAAATTATTCAGATATTTAAGCCCATCCTACAGAAATATAACACTTCTTCGGAACAGTGAGAAGCACCCTCAAACCCAGCTTGGACAAGGCTGATCAAACACACTGCCAACGAGCTGCAAATATTTACATGGTTCTAAAGAATCCCAAACTTACCCAGACTTATGGCACCAGCTCTGCAATTTTACTTCTGTTCCATCAGAGTAAAGTTGTGCTTTTTTACTTCTATTTAATCAGAAGTAGAAATGAAGGTGATAACATCATAATCCTTTATACTTAGGGAATTTTCCAGCACGAGGGCAATTCCTTCTCCAGACACAAAGTCCACAGTGCAGGGGCACAGTGCAGAGCAGAAGGCCACATATTAATTTAAAAATTACCCATTTACCTGGCAGCTTCAGGTGCACAATAAATACATTCAGCTCTGTTCACTGAGGACTGCACTGCCTGGGTTAGATACAATTCATATCAGCATAATACCTGTTATAGTCCACAGCAGAGTGAGAAGGGTTCCTTTGTTAGCAACACACAAAAGCCCTGCAAGTCACAACCAGCAAACTTTGGAATCTCCTCTCAAACGCTGCACCAACGAGATGTACTTGGAGACACAAAATATCCTGGGTATCTGCTTTGAGGGATCAGTGGATACCGGGAAAAGTAGAATTAATGATCATCTGGTAGTCCATAAGTAGGATTTACTTCTTAATCTACCCCTCAGATGCTCAACTTTTAACCTATTCTTAATTTACACTCTGCACTGGAGTTTTCTGGCTACATCCCTGCTTTGCATTTTATTTTCTAAGACTCAAACATTGTTATCCTGGAGGTGTGTGCATATAGGTATAGAAACCAACAGCAACCATCTCACTACGGGCAGCTCAGCCAGCTGGAAGGGTTTATGTTCCAGTAAATTAATTGCCATTTATTGATCATTATTTTGCTCCATCACCTGGTTATTTTGCATATTTGGGAGCCCACAATGAAAACCCCTCTCAAGCCCAGCCTGCCACTCAGACGGGATTGCAAGCAGACTGAAATCATGGTCCTCCTTGCCTTGAGCTATAGTCTCAAATACCTTTCTACATCTTCCCAGATTAAGTAGAGAAGTTTCCTTTGAAATGTGCAGCCCTTCACCTTTTCTTTATGCAGAAAGAACAAACTTTGGGTACTTTTTGTTGCTTTGATTTTCAGGCACACTGAAAAACTGAACAGAGAGAGGAAGGAGGGCTCTGGGCAGTAAAAGCAATACCCCAAAATAGGTGTAATATGTGTTTGGGATCTTCTATGAACAGCTGATATTAGTTATTGAGAATCAGTGTTCAAGAATATTTCTAGAAAATAGAACCCATTACCGTTGGGTAATGGTAAGACCCATTACCATTATCCAATTATTGGTGTAAATTAGAAATTAAGTACTAATGATGTAAACTAGAATGAAAGAACTCAATCTTTTTATTTCCCATAAATTTTAATGCTGGTCATTATCACCTGGAAGCTCCTACAGCAAGTGCAAAGCTCAGTCCATACTCTTCCAAGCATTTTTTATTTACCTGCACTAGAGCTAACACACTGAAGGGGTACCAGTGGATACTCATTTCAAAGATTTATTCCTGAAGTGTTTTTTCACTCTGTTGACAGAGGAAAGTGCTGCAGCACAGCATACAGGCAAATATGTCAAGAATAACTTCCTCCTTGAATAATTTCCTTTGCACACACAAAGTCTTTTCTTTGCACCAGGAGGAATCCCAGTGCAGTCAATTAATATAGCTGCTCATGGATAGAAAAACCAGCCTTTTATGAAGCAGCTTGCAATTTTCTTTTTGTTCTGTGAACAAAAGCAGAAATGTAAAGGAATGGAGAGTGTCAGAAGCTGGAAAACAGCAGGAGCATTCTTGTTTATGCAACAGGTTGGAGGTGTCAGCAGGAAAGCTTTCCTGAAGTGTCTTGTTTTAATGATCAGCAGGTAGAAATATTTAAGGAATTTTCACTTAGGCCTTGCTTTTATTAACATATAAACAGTACCGTGTTTTCCTGAAAGTTTCGTTAATCTCTGAAAACACCAAGAGGTTTTCAGTGCCTTAATACTTGAGTTGATCTTCCCCTTGAGGAACTAACATAAATGGCAGAACCACCAGTCCTTTTTTTGTTTTGTTTTGGGGTTTTTTTCTTTTTTTTTTTTTTTCTTTTCTGAGCAACCTGGTCTAGTGGAAGGTGTCCCTTCCCATGGAGGGGGTTGGAACAAGATGGTCTTTAAGGTCCCTTCCAACCCAAACCATTCTAGGATTCCATGATGACACCTGGAATAAGAATATTTATATGCTCGCCCTGTGCTGGATAATTTTCTAACATTTATTTTTGCTGTGCGAGGTATTTGCACAAAATCATTGCATCTCAAAGCACAAAGTTCCCTCACCACCCTCAGATCTCTCTATTTTGAGGCAATGTGAGTAGATGCAACAGAAAATGCACCAAATCCAAGAATTTAAGATTTGAGTTGACTTCAAGCCTTGATGAATTTTGAAAGGCCCTGGTTAATTGAACCCTCATCTACAAAACTCTTTCATATTACAGCAGAGTGCTTCGAAAAGAGCTCCTGGCTGGCTCAGTAGAATAAATTCACTCTGCAATATTCCTGCTTTCCCGTACTCCAACCTCCAAGGATGTGGCTGGGCGCAATTTCATTACAAACCCTACACCCTGCACTTGTAAGGGTTCCCTAAATAGAACAGAAGGATGATCAAGAACACCGTCAAGAACAATCTACTTGCTACTCTCGGGAAGCACGAGTTGCGTCCTTCAGGGCTGACGTGAAGGTGTTCAAACCTGCCCGTGTCACACGTCCAGTGCACTCAGCTCCATACGCGACTTTTTCAAGGGAAAGGCTCTCTGCAGCTCACCCAGTGCCCCCAGCCTCACCCAGAGCCTGTTCAAAGCATGGTGCTCACCTTGAACAATGCTTGGAAAGCCTCACCAAGTGCCTCCAGCTGCCACCGGAATCACCAGGAGCTGCAGGCACCTCTGCAGGAATGTTTGTCTCTCCTGCTGTGCCTCCCTTGCGTTCTGCTTCTGCTCCCCTGACCTTCCTGCTCCAAGAAATCCCTCTCAAGGGAACATCCCCGCTCTGGGAATGAACTGACTGGCCCTTTTTTCAGTAGTTTCCCAATTTAGGATCATTCTTTGTTCCTGGAAGACAAAAAACTCCTCCGCTCTTCTTGCTTTCTTTAACATATGTGTGTGTTATTACAACACGTTCCCTGTATCATTATTTTATTTTATATATATTGTAAAATCTGGCATCAAATTTAATCCAGAGGTTTAAAAGCTCCTTTAGTTTATGGACAAATTCTCACTCCAGCTGAAGGGAAAAAAATCCACCAAGTGGCATTTTTTCCAGAAGACTTATTTTCCATGATACCCCTCTTTCCCCCTTGCTATTGCACTTAGATTTGAATATAGATTAAGAATTAAAAGTGAAATGAACCCAGTAAAAAATTTACCTGCAGATAACAAGCTCAGACAAAAAGAAAGCCTCGCTAGCTTTTTTTGTTCCCCATGTCTTGCTCCTTTTTTCAATTTTAAAAAGTGAAATCTCCTGGAATGGTTTTTACAGTCTTTATGACTTCTTTAATGAGTCTTCTGAGTGATAAAAAGTACAATTAAAAACTATAGTTCCCTCAGTTAATTCAGATTTTCTCCTTGTGACACAAGCACTATCAGCTTTATAATCCAGGTGATACACCTCTTCTGGGGCCCATAATTAGGTTCCTAAGAGTTTCCTAAGATCTTAATTTCATGTCCACCTTCTATAAAAGATTATTTGCAGGAGAGATGTCTTGGCTTTTCGAGGTAGAAACCCTGACAGAGACAACTCCCTGTGTTTCAGTGATTAAATTAGCAAAACTGCTGGTGTTTGAGCACTCACTTGTGAGGCAACACTCATGGATGGCTGGAGCTGTGCCAGGGGAGGGTTAGGTTGGATTTTAGGGAAAAGGTTGTTCCCCCAGAGGGTGGTGGGCACTGACCAGGCTCCCCAGGGAATGGGCACGGCCCCAAGGCTGCCAGAGCTCCAGGAGCCTTTGGACAGCGCTCCCAGGGATGCACAGGGTGGGATTGTTGGGGGGTCTGGGCAGGGCCAGGGGCGGGACTGGATGATCCCTGTGGGTCCTTTCCAACTCAGGATATGCTGGCATTCTGGGATTCACAGGGCCTTTATCCTGGTCTGGAGGTACATGAGTTTCACCTCCCATGGGGCGTGCAGTCAGACACCTTTTCACTGCTGGGCTGTGCACAGTTACCAAAATGCTGAGTCTCCAAAGATGACAAAGCTCTTTCAGGACATTATTTTATGGAAAAATCCCTGGAGTAGAGAAGCACAGGTCACCTCAGAAACAACAAGGGAATGTATTCAGGCTAAAACCAGCTGCTCCCCTAATAATGAGACTCCGTCCACGACAGGGAGTTGTATGAAAGATAAAGGATGTAAAACTGCCCAGCTTTGTGCAACCAGAGGGGTGGAAAGTGTCCAAGGCCAGGTTGGATGGGATGCTGAGCAACCTGCTGTAGTGGGAGGTGTCCCTGCCCATGGCAGGGGTTGGAACAAGATGGGATTTAAGGTCCCTCCCCACCCAAACCATGCTGGGATTCTGTGAAGAGACCAAGGGAACTCCAAGCCCACCGAAGTGAGTGGCCACCATCCCAGAGCAAAGTCCTGACTGGGAACAGGGCTGTGGTCAAGTAGGGATGCAGAGTTTGCCTTGACCCCACATCAGATCATGGTGGGCAACACCCACACTTTCCACAGCTTTGCTCAAGCCTCAGCAAATCGTTTACCTCCTTAAGTAGGAGTTGAGAAGGAATTGAAATCCTGGGGGTGGGCTTAGGAGAGCTCCAAGACCACTGCTTGCCATTAGATGCTGAGCTTCTTAGAATAACAAATACTTTGTTATTCCAGCTTTACAGGGACTTTTATCTTCTCCTCTCAATGCAGTCACGGTACCTTCACCGTCTTGCTCATTAGAGACCCTTTCTTCTGCCTTCACTCCTGACTTTCCTTACACTGTTTGCACTTCTTTATTCTTGTTCTCTATCCATGTATCAAAACTGTTCTGTTGAAGAGCAAATGTCTGAGAGTGAAGGGTTTTGAGCATCAAAAAGCACATTCGATACCCAGAAAGTGCAGCACAAAGGATTAAAAGAGCTGAGTGATACAGTGGAGATTAGAGAGAGCAGAGAATGCTAAAGACACACAAAGAGTGCAGGAAAGCTAAAATCACTTCAAACATTAATATCCTCCTTTGTCCCATATTCTACAAAAAGTGTTCTGTATCTTAAGCTTGAATCTTTTATTCTTTTTTATTTTATTTCAAGCACTTCTCTGATAAGATGAACAGCCAAACTTTTAAAAAATTAATGTTGTTATATAGATATGGGTTAAAATATGTGTTTCAGGAATATAATACCCTGTGAGGGCTTCTGTTAAACCAATAGTTAGTGCCTGAAAAACACAATCATGGAAATTTTAGTGCTCAAGACCATTAGAGAAGAAAAATAAAAGGCAGATATAATCTTGGAAATGTGAGTACAAAGAAAAACGATTTGCCTTTTTCCTTCTTATTTCCTTCTCAAATAGCAGAGTAAAAGAGCTTTTACAGGCTACAACCACCAGTGGATGCTGTGACACAAAGAGGGATGCCAATGAGATGCCTCCTTAAGGAAAGCAAGGATGAAGGAAATGTTCAGGGAAGGACCGTGGGGGTTTTTTGGTGGTGGTGGTTTGGGTTTGCGTGCTGTGTTTTTATTTCTGTCACTTCCTGACAAGCTTCACTTACACCTTGTCCAGCTCTTTCTAGTTGTGATCTATCCATTACATTTTCTGTGACCAGGAAGAACCTGATGAAAAGTTCTCCAACCTCAAAAAACAAAAACACAACAACAACAGGAAAGAAAAAAAAGCAAAAACAAGTAAAGGGATAGAAAAGAAAACTTAACTGAGGTTACACAGAGTTTTGCAAAGAAACAATAAGAAATTTAAGAACTTCAGGAGAGTTCAGCTGCCATGCCTACATTCACTAGAGTTTAAACCACAGAACAGGAAATAAGATGCTGGAACAGGCAAGCCTTTCCCAGAGAAGGAGGACACCCTCTGCAGTGGATCCAGTTCAGTACACAGCATTAATGTTTTCCTTGGAAACATATTTCACATCGGATGAAGGATGAACAATAACTCCCAACAATGACATGTAAATACAGAAAGATTTTTTTGTTGTTGTTCTTTACCTCAAATTTATCTTCTCAGCTTCTAAAAGCAGTGAGGCCATTCCCATTATTTCCTGCCATGGAGCACGGTAAGGTAAATGTAATATTCCAGGCAGAACTTGGGCTTCGATTGATTCATCACTTCGGCACCTCCCCTTCAAATTCTGCCTCGCTTTTCATGATTACCCTTGTGTGACTCTGTGGCAGCACCTCAGGTCCTCACTGCCACCCCAAAGGGCTGGTCCAGGCCACTCTGCTGTGGTCCATTTTCCTGCATCTGACTGGCTCCCAGATTCCCTTTGCTTGGAATAAAAGGGACACTTTTGTTCTCACCGGGTGAACAGGACGGTGGCAGTTCCCGTGGCAACAACAGCTTAAGAACTTTTCTCTCCTTAATCATGCAAATTCTCAGCAATTCGGGACAACTGCAGTAGGAAGGTTTCACTCTGAGCTTGATCACCAGAGTTTCTACAGTCATGCATTCAGGATTTGTTGCCCTAAACCCAGCAAGTGTTAACCAAGAACCCACTCCTGCATCTTGACTCCTTTTATTTTCAAAGCATCGTTAAGGTTTGCAAAGACCTCCAAGATCACCAAGTCCAACCTTCCACCAAGTACCACCATTTCCACTAAAACCACCACTCCCCTTTCAAATAGCCTTTAAATAACAAAGAACCCCACACTGGCCAATGCTGAGTTTATAGGACAGTAAAATTCTGAGCTACTTTAAATTCCTCACCACCAGCACTTGTCTAATTTTCCCTTATTTCCCCTCTAAATCTAAATAATCTGCTTTGGCAGTGGACTTTTGGATGTTTAAAAAGGGTGAAGCCTTGCTAAGTTACATGTGTGTTTTATTAAAAAGTAAAACCCAGAGGTATAAAATGTCAGTCCTACACCCAAAACTCAGAAGTTTCAAGACAGATGTGGGAGCCTGGAAATTGTAGCTTGTAATTAGAACTAGCGGAGACTCTTTCATCCCGTTAAACATCACCTCCATCCCATTTTTCCAGAATCATGTGATTATGTACTTCATTAAGGCAATTACAGCATATTTATGAGCAGTCCCCTGTCTCTCCAAGCACGGCTGGGGGTGAGGGGAAATCTTATTTCTAGCTCTTCCAAAGCTTTTCTCCTCTTTCTGTATTTCAGAATATTTTAATTAAATCCCTGGGCACGAGTGGATATGATTTAGAAGGCAATTCAGGTCTTTAGGCCTACACAGATGTCACTTAAAATCATCTTTGAAGGATGATTTCAGAAACAACTAAAGCGCCATTAACGAGAGTAAATTGGAGGTGCAGGAGTAACAACCACGATTATTTTGACAGCATTCAAGTCAAACAGCAGCTACAAGGAATGTCTGCCCATTAATGCTGATCAGCATTCAGCAGAAGAACTCATTAGAATATCAGTCAAGCTTTTTGAACTTTTCTCAATGAAAAAACCTCGATACAATGAAGAATTTGTGAGATGCAGATAAAAACATGAATTTTCATAAAGCACTAAACATGTAGGAAATGAAACTGATTCACAAGGTTAAATATGTCTGCTGAGATCTTTTCACATGTGGCTCTGCTCTATTGAATTATTTGCAAGAGGTATTTGATGGTTCTTTCAAAACTGAATGGTGTAGCAAGCAGAATCTTGAAGTTAAGATGAAATCAAATCTAAAACAAGATAAAATTCAGCTGCTGTCAGGTCTCTTTGCAAATTGAAACTTGATTTAGTGGCATGAAAAGGACAGAGTTTCTCACAGACTTTTGAGCAAATCTAGATCCAGTTTGGAGGGAACAGGGAGCAGTGGACTCTGAGAGGCAGCAAGGCTCAGTCCTTCCGACAAACCCCACGCTGGGGCAGCTCCTGACAGCTCAGAGGTGATTTATGATTTATCCCAGTGACCAAATACCCTCCAGCCCAGTGCTCTGGGTGAACTGCTGCAGGCTCAGCCCTACTGCCAGCACTTTTAGCCACCAGAGGCTCCAACAGGAGCTCACCATTTCAGAGCAACAGGGACCTGTCTTCTCGCATCACCATCTCCTCACACCAGCACAAGAGCCCCCGAGCTCTCCTCCGTACAAGGGTAAAATCCCTTCGGATCACTTCTGCTTCACAACCGCAGGCACCACCGGCAAGGAAACAACAGGATAGCAGAAAGCAGAGGGTGCAAGTTCTCATGGCAAAATCAGCAACCCTCAGGCACCTCAGCTGCCTTCCCTGCACTGAGCAGAGCCGGGCAGGGAGCTCAGCACAGCTCTGACTGCAAACTAATCCTCGAGATTTGCAGTACTTTGAGAGAACCACACACACACAATTATTGTCAGGCTTTCGGGATTCAGAGCAAACACTCTTTACGAGCACCCCATTTTTTAGGTAGATGTTTGCCCCAGTCTTTTATGCTTGTGCCAGCTGGGTCAAGTAATATTACCTCTGATTTCTGTGAGTAGTCAAGCAACTCACTCCATTTTGCTTAAATATGCAAAGGGCAAAGGCAGTGCAGAATCTACATAATTGTGGCATTTTGTGGTTGTGAACATGTTACTGACAAAACTCAGAGCATATCATGAAAATTTTAGAGATTATGCACAAGGAGGCAGTTCCAGGGAAGGCAGGAATTCAGAGGTAAAGGTAACCTAAGGCTTCATTCCTTATACAATTCTAATTCCTGCCCTTCCAGATATTGTCATCAGGGTCATTAATCCCAAAAGAAAATAACCAGGATACTGCTGCCTCTGGCTACATTTTCTCTCATTACCTTATAAAGGAGAATGCCATAGTTTTTAACCTCGGGAGAATTCGAATTGTTACCCAATCGCTTTGAGAGCAGCAGAGAAAAAGCACACAGGAATACAAAGCATCACACGAGCTCCAATTTAGCAGCAACCAGGTCTACAAGTCAAAAACTGAAAGTTTTCTTAAAACAGCCCCCCCTCCCCGCAAAGCCAAACAAAACCCCAGTCAAGCTACTCACCCCTCAGCACTCCTGTTCTCAGCAGGGAAGCCCAAACCACTGCCCTGCCTGGGGCACTTCAAGCTGCAAATGCAAACAACCAAACCCCCAAAGGACCCAACCCCACCACCCACACTCCTTCCCAACTTTTAATAGGGTTGAACTTCCTTTATGCCCTTAATTGGCAGCTGCACCGAGGCTGTGGGATGAAGCAGGGGTCTCTGCCCAGGGAATTGGTTAATCCTCCCTTTCCCCACGGAGATCTCAACCTGCAGATGGTTACAAATCCCCTTTGTGCAATTACAGTGGTAGTGCTTTCCTATCACCATCATTATCTGCTGGAGCCAAAGGAAAAGCAAAGGTTCAAGGACCCTTCCTCTCTCAAGTTTCCACATCACTTGAGGAAGTTTTGTCTGTAAGACAGCAAGCTGTGGAAGGTTTTGGAGGTTTCTTTCCTTCTTGGAACTAAAATAAAGCTCTCTCCTTTTTCATTTGCTAATGAAGTCTGGGGCCACTGCTGAGGCAGATTCCTCGAGCTGCAGGGAAGGGAGGTGGTAATACAGAGGGATGAGCTGCAGGGAATTGCTAGAAATGATCAGAACTGGCTTCATGAGCAGCGTTCCTTGGGCAGAGCTGGGATGGTGGAATGGCTGCTGACAGCAGGCTGGACGGGGCTGGGAGCACCCTGGGACAGTGGGAGATGTCCCTGCCCATGGCAGGGGGTGGAGTGAGATGGTCTTGAAGGACCCTTCCAGCCCAAACCATTCTGGGATTCTGTGATTCATTCTTTTTTTCTAATAAACAATTTAACAGGTGTATGGAGGTGCTGTTAGTTGTATTTTTACTCCTCCTGCTCCTGGTGTTGAAACTACTCTGCTTTGTGGAAAAGAACAGAAATATCAGAGGATCAGGCGAGGAAAATGCCCGTCGCCCACAGCCAGGTTGCTTCACCTCTCTGTGGATTATTTCTACACTTGAGTCCAGCAGTCTGTGCTGAAAATGAACATTGCTCTATGCAGTTTCTCAGTTAATCAGAGGAGACAAACTTTTCCCCTTCCTTCAGCAAGAGCAGAGCACTTGTCTGCTTTTATCAGTCAGCCCAGCCCGTGGAGGCCCAGCAGGGCCCGAGGTGAGACCCTGGGGGGAGGTTGGTACCAGCCCTTTCCCTCCCTCTAACAACTTTCTAGGATATGACACTCTAACTGTTGTGCCAGAGGAAAAAAATACAGGAAAATCAGTTTTCTGGGCTCATCTAAGTGCATGTTCAAGTGTCAGCCTGTTTGCTGAGTGGTCCGTGTTGTGTTATTGAGTATCTGAATGGATTTTGCTCTGCAGCCGAGTTAAACTTGTTGGGAGTCAGCTGAGACAGGCAAGAAAACTTTTCTGGGAAGGAAAAAGAAAAGAATTCCCAGAGGGAAGACTCAGGGCTGGACTGCTGAGGCAGGGTCGGGGCTCAGAGCTCACCCTGAGGCTCATCTCTGCAGCTGGAGCTTCCTGAGAAGGACAGGTCTGCTGATCACCCTTGGTCCAGACATCACCACGTGTCAGGATGGAAATGACACAGCCAGTGCAACACAAAAGGCATTCAGACCCTTAAAAGGAGAAAAAAAACCACCCACAACAAACATAAAACAACTTTTTCCTCTAAATATTCACAAAATATATCAAAAAACATAAACATATCAAGAAATATATCAAGTTAAGAACTAGAAAAGCTACAGGAGCTTAGCTCTCACTTAAGCAGTAAATTTCCTAAATACCTTAAAACAGAGAATGGCACCAAGCTTGCCAGCAAATCAGCTGACACTTTGTAGAATATCAGTTTTTCCGGGAGCTCAGGCTATTAATCTGCTGGGTAGTTAGCAGCTTATCTCATTCTTATCTCCAAAACACTCTCCAAACCTCTCTGTAACACATAACTTCTCTAATCACCGAAGGTTTCAAGGGTGAAATCCAGGCAGAGATAAGGGCTGCCAAGTGCCCCATCACACCACAATTCAAGGTGAAAAGAGATTTCTCTGGCAAACTAGAGGTGGAATGAGGACAAAAAAAAAAAGGGAACAGGGTGGATGAAGCAGAGGTGCTGAGGCCCTGGCACAGGGTGCCCAGAGCAGCTGTGGCTGCCCCTGGATCCCTGGAAGTGTCCAAGGCCAGGTTGGACGGGGCTTGGAGCACCCTGGGATGGTGGGAAGTGTCCCTGCCCATGGGGTGGCACTGGATGGGCTTTAAGGTCCCTTCAACCCAAACAATTTTATGATTTCATGG
This sequence comes from Atrichornis clamosus, assembly GCA_013400975.1. Taxonomy (NCBI): domain Eukaryota; kingdom Metazoa; phylum Chordata; class Aves; order Passeriformes; family Menuridae; genus Atrichornis; species Atrichornis clamosus. The sequence continues at coordinate 180,536 of WBMZ01002148.1, forward strand.
CCAAGGTTGATAACTCACAACTACTGTGGCTTAGGCCAGTCAAGAACACGATTAAATATTTAATTGCTGCAAGTACTTAGGAGTCAAGTCTTCATTCTTAATTTGCATTAAAATGAGGGGGTTTGGGGTACACTTCACTGAGGGAGCACCTTGTTTGAGGCTTCCCAGCCCTGTCTGACCCAAGTTGTGTTGCAGTGCTGACAATGACTGACCAACCCTAAACACAAGAACCACAGAACCACGCCACTCCTGTGAGACTTTCCAAACTCTAAAGAGCAGAGGAGCATTTTTCCCAGAGTTTCTGAAAGCAGATGCCTCTATGTGTCAAGGTAAGTAAGAGCTGTGGATTCGGCCGTGGTTATAAAGTGTTGGTAGCTTTGAAGTGCACCCTTATTTCCAACAAAATGAGTTCTTCTGCACATGTTCTTAGAATATGGGGGCAAAGATGTAGAAGGGGAATAGGGAGGTTTGTATCAGCAAGGCCTGTGTTTCAGTTGTTTGCTTTTTTCTCTCTCCCAGCCTGGGTGCCCAGAAGATTCTGAAAACCTGATGTTTTTCTTACCTGAGATGTAGAATACTCAAGGTCAAACCTCTTCCACCACTAACAAAGCCTGTATTTGAACCTGCTTCTCCTGTAACCTTTTGTTCCTGAGCGTTTTGGGAGGACTCTCTCTCTTTGACCAGAGGTTTTACTCCAGGAGGATAAATGCCCAGAAAAATAGATGCAGGAAAGGGGTCCTCTTCCTTCAGAAAGGACGTTCACACAAGAGAATCTGTGCCTGTCTTTTTGCTCTGACTGCCTCTAACAAGGTGAACAAGGAATAACAAAAGTTTAAGTATCTGGAGATCAGCCTCTGATGTTCTCATTTTATTTTCACAATATTCTTTGACTTAAAAAAAGGAAGCAAAAAGGTGAATAAAAGACTGGAAAACTTCAGTTCTTCATTTTCTGTGTATTAATGGGAGCACCACAGAAGATTTTTCATTTCCAAAAAAATACAAATTAATGTTCAAATCTTTCATTTCCTTTGTTGGGACAGATGAAATGACATTTTGTCAGTTACATATGCAAATAAGTGCAGGGAATTGTTTGAATTCTTGATCATCTGGAGAGTAAGTGCTGCTGACATTGAACTTTCAATACTGTGTTATTAAAAACCCCACACTTTAGGGTAGCAAAAAAAGATTTTTTTTTCCTTCGTGTACAAGCTGTGCCTTTGTTCCCAGCAGACAAGCTGATAGTGGATGAGGGGGAAAAAAGGGAAAAAAATAAAATTTCAAGTTTTTTCACTCAGACCAAGGCAGAAAGAATAGAGCTAGCTTAGAAACTTGTATATTAAATTCTGAGGTCTAAAGGCAAACATGCCTTTAACTTCACACTGAGCAGAACGTGCTTTTGCTGCTTTGGCATTTATCACACGTTTGACAGTGAAGGAACTGCTGAATCCCAATTAGGGATGGGAAGAGTTCCCAGGGTCCAGGCATTTGGAAGATTTTTTTGCAAGGGCGATGGTTATTCAAACTTTATTCAGAATTTGAGATAGGACTTTTCCTCTAAAATGGGTCACAGAATGTCTGGAGGTCTAAAAACCTCTTGGTACCAGAATACCAAAGGTTAGGGCCAAGGCTTATATTTCCCTGAACATTCTTGTTGTCCTCTAATCATAGACCTGTCATTCAACACAGAGATAACAGAAGCTGGAAAAACTGAAGCTAAAGGTCAGGTTTAGCAGATGAAAGGTCTGCTAGAAAGGGGCGTTTGTGGAATTGGATTCCTTCTTGTGGGCCGTGATGGAGATAAGGAGCAAACCCCCCGAAATCAAGGCAGTAGGAGCAGTGTCCTGCTGGGAGTGCCCATCCCTGGAGGTGCCCAAGGAATTCCTGGACGTGGCACTCAGTGCTCCGGGCTGGGGACAAGGTGGGGATCGGGCACAGCTGGGACTCCATGATGATCCTGGAGGGCTTTTCCAACCTCAATTTTTCTGGGATCCTTTGAAACTCCAGCAATCTGTTGCTGAAACGAGGCAAGAGCAGATTCTGAGCTAAAGACTTCGGACTCATTTCACCTCACTTCATCCAATTACAGGTTTGGAGCTTAAACTACTCCTGTGCTTCCTCCACAGTGTGGAAGTCTTTTGTCATGGGTGAAGACAGGAATAAACTCTCCAGAGTGATTTGTTCAACCCTAAAATGATCTGTTCTGTTAAATTCTTCACTCTCTGTTGAGTAAGGCAAGGCTTGGAGTGTAACTCCCCATCTGGAGAGTTCAGGCTGTTACATCCTTCTCCAAAGGTTCTCCTGGTTCTTCCACCTTCATTGGCATAAATCTCGATTAAACCCATTTAAATCCTTGACATAAAACCAATTTCTAAAATTGAGTACATTTTTATATTGAATAGATTCTTTTTTTTTTTCCAAAAGGAAAATACCTCAAATGGCACCAAATCCAACACAAGAAAGCTGAAAATTTTATATCTTGAATATTTAGCCATTTTACCTGGGAAAGAAATCCTTACACAACTCTTTCAGATAAATTTAAGAAGGATTTTTAAAACATGCAAATATTGATTAGAGCTGAAAATCAGAATTTCTGTTCAGCAGGGAATTATGAAATGCTAATTTTTTTTTTTACATTCCAGTACAAACTGCTGAAGCATCAGCATATTTCCACATATGCCACATTTTTATTAAGAATTTAATTAACAGTTTTAATTAAAAATATCAGTGTTTGGCTAGCTAAATGTGAAATAACTGGGATGACGAAAAATGATACCAATAAATAATTTTAAAACTCAATAAACTGTTCTCCAGATCTGCACTGAGCAATGTGTAGATGATCTCTGTAATCACGACACTCTTTTCCAGTGCTTTATAGTGATTGCTTTGCTGCAGGCTTTTATATAATGTTTTCCATAGAATTCCAGAATGGTTTAGGTTGGATAGGACCTTAAAGCCCATCCAGTTCCATCCTCCACCATGGGCCGGGACACCATCCACTATTCCAGGTTGCTCCAAGCCCTGTCCAACCTGGCCTGGAGCACTTCCAGTGAAATGAAGAACATATAGGATAGACAAAATTCCAAGAAAAATGGACAAAACCCCCCCTTTTAAAGTACAAATTCACAGGGAAATAATAAATAGATTTGTAAAGGCATTTAGACAGAGACAATGGCACTGAGAATCGGCGAGTCTGTGCCTGAGTCTGTAAACCTGGGACACGGAATGCCAATGATGACATACAGGATTACCCTGCAAATTTATCTGTACCATCACATCGTCTGACACGTTTCTAGAAGTATGCTTGCCAGCAATATTCTTCTTGCACCAATTTCTCCATGCAAAACATTCCTTTTCCAGTAATACATGCAGCAGGCTTTCAGCAAACGGAAAGAACACAGTTGTTGCTGTTATCAGCATCACACTTCCATCTCACTTCCCATGCCTTAAACTCCTGGCCTGACCTGACTGCTAATATATTTTTACACTATTCATGGTCTGACTTTTCTCAATGAAACGCGACCTCCTTGCTTCCACGTGTGTGTCCCAGCTCATCCTTCCAGCCCTGCACGTCAGGTTTGCTGTGCCTCAGAGCTGTCAGTCACGGGGTGTGGCAGAGGGAATTTTGGAGCAAAGCTCCCACCTGCAGTTACCAGTGGTGAGACTTAAAGTGCTTATGAAGGCCTAAGAAGGGTTTGATCGCAGCTTTTCCTCTGGGCACAGTTCCACCACCAGGATTCACGGATGATTCCTAGGCAAGAAGCTCCTGTGAGCTCAGATTGGATCCTTTATTATTGATATTACAAGGCTGGATGTAACTGGGTCTCTGAGGTGATGCAAGAGGGTAAAGGGCAGGAGCTTTCCCTAGGCAGGTTCCTTCCAGGATGGGAAGAAAAGTGTTGTTTGACCTTTACTTCCATTACTAGACATGTATGGAGACCAGAGCGAGGAGGGATGAAGGAAGGTTAAGGGATCTCCAGTGTGGGCAACTCCTTGAATGCAGGATTCTCTGAAATTGCCTTAAAACTGAAAGAGAGTAGGTTTAGATTAGATATTAGGAAAAAACCCTTCCCTGTGAGGGTGGGGAGGCCCTGGCACAGGGTGCCCAGAGCAGCTGTGGCTGCCCCTGGATCCCTGGAAGTGTCCAAGGCCAGGCTGGACGGGGCTTGGAGCACCCTGGGATAGTGGGAGGTGTCCCTGCCCATGGCAGGGGGTGAGGCTGGATGAGCTTTAAAGTCCCTCCTAACCCAAACCATTCTGGGATTCTATGAAATCATGAGATGCATTTCAAAGCAGCACACGCTGACTTCAGCATTTCAGTTCTGTGCAGTTCAAGTTCATTTGCTTTACACACCGAAGTTTTTGTTCACGGGCTAAGATTAAAAACCTCCTGGTTTTAAATGGCCCCAAATTGTTCTCTCCGTTATCTCCAGCATATGCTGCAGGAGCTGCCCAACCACACGGAAAGAGTGAGGAGAAGGAACCAGCAGTGTGAAGCAGTGAGTGAGAATTAGTACATCCTGCAGGGTCATTTTCTCCAGTTAATGTCTTTTACGATGCCAGGAGAGCGATTCCGTGGCATGCTCCGCTTCCATCAGGGCTGGGTAATCCACACTGTCACCCTGCAGAGCTGCTTTGCTTCCCGTTAGAAGCAAAACCCCTGGCTCTCTGCAAAAGGAATTGGAGCTGCACCAGTGGCTCCCTGGCTGCACCCTTGGAAGGTTGTGCTGGTCCTGAGGCCACAGGAGATAAGAATTCCGACTGCACAGGAGCCAAAAGCCGGCAGGGTTTTAATATAGTTTAGAGGAGCTTTGATAAAAACATGTCTGGATAAAACATCTAAGCTCTGATGAACAAAAAGATCTTCAACTCCCTCTGACTTGCACTGATCTCCACTCTCTGGTAGAGAATATGTACCATGAATGTCCTGTCAATGTCCTGTAAAGCCCCTCTTCTCCGCAGTGACAAACAAAAGCAGGATGCAATTAACTCTGCTTTGAGTAGATCTTGAAGACCCTTAATGATAAAATGAAAATCCTGGCTCTGAAAGCTCCAGAAACTTGAAAGTCTTCAGAACTAAATTTAGCAGCATTGCTTTGCGAAAATTATATAAAGTTACTCTTATTTCTCTTTCAAAAGTAGATTTGTTTTGCTCATGTAAATGAATCCCTCGTGCCCAGTTTGTTGGAAAACTACCTGCTTCCCAAAATAGTTGTTTTCTTTCTTCTCTACAGTGAATAAATACCATGCATCATCAAAGAAAATTGCCTTTTCAATTGAATTAGAAGCATCAGAATGAGGCACCATAATGATGGATTCCAGTAAGACAAAGGCTGCTGACGTACAAGGTTAAGGAAAAGTTTCCACAGTAAAAGTCAGCTCCTTTATGGGATATGAGAAGCATGTCCTCTTTTCCTGTCACTTGTACCCACGTAGAGGAATGGATTTGTCCCAGAAACAGTCACTGTGGTGTGGAATTTAAAACTGGGCTGAAATTAAAAACTAATGTGTCACTAGTGTTCAATTTCTGGTTAGCATTTCAGAGAAATGCTGTTAAAACACTACTGTGGTAATAAAATGCTGCAGGTTCTGGGAAGAAGATTTGTTTCTTATTAGCTGGACTAGAAATTAATAAAATAAGCAATAGTTTCATTTTCTTTTCACAACTGCTCAATTTGAATGGAATTTATCAAAGCCAGGTGCAATATTCTCTGGCTTCTGCTTATGTTTATACACAAGAAAGACATGAGAGTGTGGAGTGGAGACCTCAGCACAAGTGGGGTAACAAAAACTCTCTCCAAAGGCAATCTGTAACTTTTGAAGTTGGTGAAGTCTGAAAATTATGTCTCACATAAATCTCCAGAATCTCTCAGGAGCCAGCAGCACACAAGGTATGTTATGGGAAGTCATTTTGAAAATGTATCTTCATTGATTAGTAGTTTTAAAGAACATGGGAATTCATTGCACAAGGATCTCTGAACTTTTAGTATATAAATCTCCTCAGCACTGAAAATTTATATCAGGACATACAGGAAACCTAAAGGTGATTAAAGGCTGACTAGAAACAATGTAAGGAGCCTTTCTTGGAAAGAATTTTGTTCTGCTGCAAATCATTTGTAGCAGAATGGAGAAGGTGGATTACAAGAAATCCTGCCCTAAAAAGTCACACTGCTCTGCACATTCCTCTGTACAGAGAGAATACAGATCAAGCAATGCAATTAGCTCTCCTGTGAACGCCTGAACTCCTCTGATTCAGCTGATGGTAGAATCCTCCTCGGATTCCTGATGGATCGATAGTTCCAGACATGCCCAGGATGACTTAGAAATATTCTGCATCAAACAGCTTCATGCCCTGGGTACCAGAGAGGGGTTCAGAAAGGGTCAACACACAGGGCTGGCCCTGAAATTTATAAATATGGAAAACTACAACAAAGCAGATTGTAGTCCTGAAGCTCCAGTATAAAGTTATTTATATTGACTAAGTAGCTGGCAGGGATTTTTATCAAAGCTTTGCGAGGGAAGAAGAGGGAAGGTTGAACAAAGTGGGCAACTGAAAGTTCAAGTGAGAAAAAAGCCATGTCCATTATCCCTGGAGGAGCCAAACTCTGCCTCCACCACGAAACCATTCAAGATCCTCGGCTTTACAACCGACAGAAGCTTAGGATGGAAGTTTTAACCCCATTTTTGTGTCATTCACAATTAGAAATGGGAAATTTTCGGGATGATTTACACAGGTGCTCCATCATCCCAACTCCCCTCAGGGAATCACCGAATCATTAAGGCTGGAAAAACCTCAAGACCATCAAGTCCAACCTTTGACCAAAAAACCACCAAACCATACCAAGAAGAGCCACATCCACTTTTTTTTTTAGCCCGTTCCCTGGGCATTCTGTTTCAATGTTTAACCACACTCCCAATGAGGACTTTTTTCCTGATATCCAACTTAAACCTCCTGTGGTGCAGCTTGAGGCTGTTTCCCCTTGGCCTGTCCCTTGTTACCTGGGAGAAGAGTCCGATCCTTACCTGTCCACAACCTCCTTTCAGGGATAAGGTCTCCTCTGAGCCTCCTTTTCTCCAGAGGTCTTGTGTGAAAATCTTTTGTTCAGATGTCCTTGGGCTGATGAGGATTTAATTCATTCCATTCACATTATTACATAATTTTCAGCCTGAAACTGTCAGTGTGTAACCAGCTTGGAATGAAGAGCTGAGGTTTGCCCGTACCCACCTATGTATATTAATAAATATCTGAATTTTTGCATCATCAGTCACTTTATAGATATTATTAGGTTTAGTTTCCTTTTGATAGCAAGAAAAATGGCATGAACAAGTGGCTTGTATTGTCCTTACATGGTCAGACAGCTTTCAGCAGCAAACATCCAGATTTGCAAAAGTCATGTCATCTGTGGTATTCATTTTACCTGTTTGCATTCAATTAATGGGAGCTTAAGATTTACCTACTGTTTGGATGGAACTGAGTAAATCCCGGTCCTGAAAGTCCAGTTCAAAGCCCCAACAAGACATAAATCAGAAGTCAATAACATCATGCTGCACTTCTTCAAACCACTCTGAATTCTCAGTCAGAGCACTCGGGTTTCTGTCTCAAGTGCCATATTTATAACCTCTCCTCTCACCTCACATATTGACACCGTTCATTTCACCACTTACTAATTAAATCAAATTAGATGAAGGCTTGATATTTGATATACTTGTGGATTAGCAAGAAAATAAGGCTCCAGCTCTGACAAGAATTTGCAACACAATTTTAAACCTCCAGGTAAGCCCACCTGAGCCAGTCGTTTTACTCATATGCTTAAAATCAGGTGCAGATCCTGTCTCTGCAGAGTTATGACTTGGTTTTGCTCAAAGGTTCCATCACAATGCTCAGTAAATTAGGAGCAGAACATGCCAATATAAATACAGACATAAGTATATTTCTTTTTTCAGAAATATATATCATTTTGCCTCTTGTCCTTTGTTGTTATGATAAGTGAAAGGAACGTTTTAATAATTTACTGTTTGATTAGTGAACTTAGTCTTTTTCTTACTTGAAATACTGCATCAATTTATAGTCACTGTTATTCTCTCTCCTTTTAGTGAGGAGTTTGCATCACATGCTGAGAAATAAATACTGTGTGTTGTTAATCCATCCAGCAACAGATGTCTGACAGAGACTCGCTCCCTAAATCAAACCAGGAACAAAAGCAACTTTGAGCACTGCCAAAGACACAGTGAGGCAAATATTTCATTTTTCTTTTAGAAACGGAAGACTTTGGGCCAAATCTCTAACTTGCTTAAATCTCCCAAGCCTGTCTAAGACAACAAGGTGTCTTTGCATTCTTTATAAAACTCCCGTTCATCGTTTTCCAGTTCGTAGAACCACAGAAAGATGGAATGGTTTGGGTTGGAAGTGACCTTAAGGTTCACCCAGTTCCACCCCCTGGCACGTGCAGGGACACCTTCCGCTAAACCAGAGCTCCACCCTTCTTGGTCTTGAAAGTTACCAGTTCTGGAGCATTACTGCTGAATAATGACGCAAATCCCAGTCACTTTTTCATATTTTCCTTCCTGCTGAAGCATTCATACTTAATGTGTGATAGCCAAGGATGTTTTCTCTTCAGCCTTCACACATTCCAAGGCTCTTCCCCCAGCGGGTGCTGGGCACTGACCAGATCCCCAGGGAATGGGCACGGCCCCAGGGCTGCCAGAGCTCCAGGAGCCTTTGGACAGCGCTCCCAGGGATGGGATGGGGTTGTTGGGGGGTCTGGGCAGGGCCAGGGGTGGGACTGGATGATCCTGTGGGTCCTTTCCCACTGAGGAGATTGAATTATTCTGTGTGAACAAGAACAGCCTCCTGGCAGCTCCCTGAGGCACTGACAGCCAGAACAGATTCTCCCATTTTTTACAGCTCCAGTTATATGGGAAACAATTACCCTTCGCCACCGTTTATTTCCTAATAAAGTGAAACTTTATCTTTTTACCATCTACTTTTCTTCCTCTGGTCAGTCTTTATTCCAGATTGTACTGATTCCCATTTATTAGCAATATCTTCTTTCATTTGCCACCCCAAAGATAGACAAGGATATATGGCACATTCATCACACCAAATAAAAAGAAGGTAGTTCCCAAGCTTATCTCTGTTTACTCATTAAAAATACAGATTGAGAGCTGACTGCAGGTGAGATTTTCTGTTGTATGGGAGTGGGAGCAAAAAGCAGAGAGGAGGAAAGGATTTGCTGCATGTGCCAAAGTTATCACCCATGTGAATCAGGGAGGCTGAATGCGACTGCACCTGAGGAAATTCTGTATCACAGCCCTTTGATCCTCTGATTTCTGAGCTTTCCTTTCCTTCAAGGGTTTCCACAGAAAGCAAAACAAAACTCTAAAATTCGCCAAAGGCCGTTTTCTTTTATTATTCATAAGTGGTAGATATTACTAACGATGGCTCTATAAACTGGGGAGGGAAAAAAAAAATAAAAGTTTTCTCAGTCCCATCTGTGCAGTAACATTTTATGAGAGATATATTACACACATTTATCTGGCAGTGAGAAAACTGCGACATAACTTTAAAATCCACTTATCAGGGGGGAAAAGAGGCATAATAAGGAGCATTTGGGAGGGAGGGAAAAGGGGAGGTTGGGAGGAAGTGCATATAAACATCCCTGTCCAGGGGATACTCGTTCCACACACGCTCCATCCTAATTCAAATCATCTCGCCCGGCTCCATCACGTTGATCCACAAGGACCAAGGAATAGGAATTCTGCTCTCCTCGGTTTACATCCAGAACAAATCTATTTCACAGAGCTAAATGTTGCTGCTGGTTTGGGAATATTTGTTAAATGGCTATAATGTGATACAGTTAAGTTATTTACTACTTGTGACTGGGGAGAAAATTGAGGTTTTCATAACGTTACATTTCTAGAGCGAAAAAGTGCATTGATGAAAATAAACCATTTGGGTCTCCTTTGACATTGTGTGTTTTTCACAGGGTAAAAACAATGCATTAATGTGCTTTTAATGTCATCTAGATGGGTATGAATGCAAAGTTATTCATGTGGGAGTGGCTTCACAAGAACATAACCACACTTAACAAAACCCATCATTATTGTACACTGGTTTTTTTCCAGAAGAGTCAGAAAACTTGTGTTGGTACAGCTTAAAACAAAATGCTGATCCAATCTTTATCAAGTCAAAAAATCTTTCTTTAGCTTCGCTACTTGTTGGCCTCTAAATGTCACCAGAATATAAGGTAAAAAAAATCCGGAGAAACCAGAAATACCTCAAGCCCTGAGGGTGCTACACTGCCTGGTATTAATTAACAAGATATCATGGAATAGTTTGGGTTGGAAGGGACCTTAAAGCTCATCCAGTGCCACCCCCTCCCATGGGCAGGGACTCCTTCCACTACCCAGGTTGATCCAGCCNTCCAGCCTGGCCTTGGGCACTTCCAGGGATCCAGGGGCAGCCACAGCTGCTCTGGGCACCCTGTGCCAGGGCCTCCCCACCCTCACAGGGAAGGATTTCTTCCAAATATCCAATCTAAACCTGTTCTCCATCAGTGTGAAGCCATTCCCCTTGTCCTGTCACTCCATCCCCTGGGAACAGTCTCTCTCCATCTCTCCTGTAGCCCCTTCAGGCCCTGGAGGCCACAGCGAGGTCACCCCAGAGCTTCTCCTCTCCAGGCTGAACACCCCCAGCTGTCCCAGCCTCTCCTCCCAGCAGAGCTGCTCCATCCCTCTGCCCATCCTGGTGCCCCCTCTGGCCTCTCTCCAGCAGCTCCAGGCCCTTCCCGTGCTGGCCCCAGGGCTGGGGCAGCTCTGCAGGGGGTGTCTCACCTGAGGGGGCAGAGGGGCAGCATCCCCCTTTTCCTGCTGGGATCAGCCCAGGGCATGGGGAGTTCTGGGGAGCAACACTTGTTTCTGCCTCTGTCATGAACATTTAGGCCCATTTTAACACATCAACTTTCAAGTTTAGCAATATTTTTTAGGCCTGATCTATACTTAATGCTTTGGTGACATTATTATGCCAATAGCAGCAGGGATCAGTGCAGCAGCATCAACTTATGCCTTGCCATCCCTATTTTTTCATTTTTTAATGACTCCTCATAAAGCCTGTTTCAATTCACCAATTCAGAATAGGCTGTAGCAGGTTAAACACTCATCTAACAAAATGCTTTAATCTACAGAGTGATTATTGTTGTCTCCAGCAATACTGCCACAGTTACATGGCTTAACCCAGCCAACTGTTCATTTGGGTTTATGTAAATGTCAAAAAAAAAATCAAAAATCACACTTAATCCTACAGCCCTCATGCCACGTTGGAAAAACAGGGATCTTTTTCCTTATTTTTTAATGAAAGCTTTAATAATATTGAATATTTTATCTTCTTTATCTACTAATTCATGCTTCACCCAGATAGTTTATGCTGCTGAGATGGAAACAGGGATATGTCATCAAATGCAACGACATTTTCCTCACTTGGTCCATTTAGGACAGTATTTCTCATGCCTCCAACAGCTGCAATGCTCACAGGAGTGTTGCAAAACCTCAGTGAAATCTCAAAGGTCACCTTGATCCAGATTTTTGGAGGCACAATGAGGCCCTGGGTATGAAACCCGAAGTCACTTATTGGGTCTGTTTGACCAAGCAGAAGTTCATTAAAAGTCTCAGCTGACACCCAGGGCTGTCACACTACAGGGTCAGGGACAGGACTGTGAGGGGCTGCAAAGGCAGCTGGGCAAGGAGAAATCACAGGTTTCACATTTTGAGGAAAAAGTCCATCTGGAACAGCAGCAGGCTTGGGCTGTGATGGTGTGGTGGAGGAAGAGAGCTGAGCAACCTTTTAATAGAAGGGATTTTTGATGGAGCTCTCCCTGGCTGGTTTGCTCTGATAAAGCCTCACGTGATGGCTTCACGCAAGCTCAGCAAAGCAGGGGAGTAAAGGCAGGGACGGAGGGAATAAAGCAGGTCAAGTGTTCCTGCCTTCGGCTGAAAACAGCACTTCAATGAGAGACATCCCCACCAAAGCTTGTTTTCTTGATCTGGCACTGTGGAAAGGCTTTGAGAGGCAAGGGGAGAGAGCTGAAGGGTCATTTCAAGTCTCCTCTGTGGGAAGTGCCAAAGGGATGATTGAATCGAGTAACTGGCTGAGCTGTGATGACAAATAGAGCTCTTGATGAAGAACGTTTTCTGTTGGTTTCCCAAAAAAAAGCTGTGCATCCCTCATTCTCCACTGAAAGTCACTGACAGAAAAAAATTAGCTTTATATCACCAATACTCACAGCCAAACCTTCTCTTCACAAGTTGGAGAGAATTTTAAGGGATAAGGGATATTTTTTCCCCTGGAAGTCCAGCAAACTCATGGACTACAAGCAAGCACTATGAATGATCCAATTCTTATATTTGGGAGTAATCTACAAGTGAGCTAATCTTGCAGACTGCTTGCAGCAGGAATCTGTTTGCAAAATGGTTCAAAGAAAATCCTCGCCTTCAGCTTCACCCGTTCACCACATCTGAGAGCCTGCCCTGTCCTGCACCTCAGACACCTGATGATTAATAGGCCACAGAGGTAAACTAGCACTTTTCCCCTACAGCTGTGGACGCACAGCTGGTCTGATGTACCCCAGAGCAGCTGAATTCCCTGTCAAACACAGAGAGTTGTGTTTGACCAAACCCAATGATAGAAATGCATGAGTTTGGCCACGATGCCTAAGAACAAACGCTGTACGAGCAGGGGGTTTTGGGAGGAGGAGGGTTGCCTCTGTGGGGAAGACAGCTGAAGGAGCTCAGATTAACTGTGTGATGACAAGTAAATCACTGAAACCAAGTTTTGAAAGATGGCCTCTGAGGTGCCTGCTCTGTATTGTACGTGTTCCCAGCTTCCCGTCTGAGGTCGTATTTCAGAAGAACAGAGCACACTAAATTATCCTCACATCCCTGAGAAATGCTAAAAACTCTGAAAAAAAATCACTCCTTAGATCTTCTACACCGGCAATTGGAATTGGAGTATATTTTTGGCATCAATGTCAACATCCTGTGCCTCAGTTTCTGAACTGCAAAAGGGAATGCTGAGAATCTGCGCCCACTGCACCTTTCCTCAACAAGGTCAGCATTTGTGCTACCCCAAATCGCTGCAAAGCAGAGAGAAAGGTGATGAAAATCAAATAATTTTGCACTTGGACTTAGATTACAACCTACACGAGGTCTGGAGCCGCAGATTAGAGTAAGTAGCAGTTAATTTTATGGGCCCTGTCCCTCACGTTCACTGAGCAAAGCAGAAGCCCAGCATGAAATACGGTGCAGGCACAGGGTGCTGTGTATATCCTGCTGACAGTAATGCTGACAGAAACGAGTCCTGAAACTCTGCAGGCTCCCAGGGCTTCTCTGAAGCATTAAATTATTTTAATTTAAGAAATATATAATATACCACCAGGAGTTTATCATCGTAAGAACGCCAGTGACTTCACATTTTTGTTTCAGCAAGGATGTTGGTTTAAGTCAAACATAACCAGTAATTTGCTTGGGCTTTTTTTATGTCAGAGAACATTGTTAAACCTCGTTTAATACTGACTGACTGAAGAGTATTAGCAGCTGACAGCTGAGGTGCAGATCTATTAGAATTTGGGCATTTCTAGCTGCAACAGCTCAGGGGTTTATTATAAAACACTCAGAAAAGTTACAAATGAAGTAGAAGATTGATACTATTTTTTTTTAAACTGAGCACTGTATTAAGAACAAAGACTAATAATAAAAAAGAAAACTAAGGTCCTGGAAAGCCATGGCTTTCACCTGATTTATTCCCAAATGTACTGCAGGTTTGAGCCTGCTGATGGCATTTTGTAGGTTGATTTTTCAGGTGTCAAACTCTGCTCAGCCCCAGGTGCTGGTGGCACTGGGCAGCTCTCGGAGGGCGAGCACGGGACTGGGGAGAGACACAGACCCACCCTGTCCCCTTCCCCGTGTCCCAGCTGCTGCTGGGACAGCAGCCCTGTGCCACAGGATCACAGAATCCTTGAATCGTGGGTTCTGTGTCACTAGAGGGTGTCACAGCCATGGCAAGCAGCACAAGGTTCTTACAAACGAGGCTCAAACCAAGCTCAATAAATAGTTGAAATACTTTTTCCTTGCCAAACACACATCCTTCAGACCCACCCGTGGTGATTTTTACACGTTCTGTGACCCTCTGCCGGGGCTGCAGCCACATATTACACTTTTCCCTGTTCCACCAGGCAGCACTGAAAGCTGCTGTTGATAATCCTATTAAGGGCTTCTGTGTTTATTACCTGTAATTAAATGTTGCCATTTACAGTGTAAAGTATAGGAGACAATAAAAGAGTTAGAAAGTGCTTAAATCCTCTCTTAAACCTACAGCCTCTGACAAAAGGGAAAGCGTTTGGGTTTTCCTCCCTTATATATTTCAGTCTCATGAACATAAGGCCCTTAAATGGATTTCACAAAGCATAACATAAAACCAGGTAGAAAAGCCCTGAGCTGCTGGCCAGACAGCGATTGAAGATGATTTTCTCTCTTGCTTCCTTTGACTTCACAAGGGACATCGAGATGGATCCAGACAACACAGGCAGACACCACACATCCATCAGAAAGTTCTCCATATTCATGAGCCTTTGCTTCCCCCCGTTCCAGTTTGTGGATTGCTTATTAGCTTTGCTGACATAAACACAGTGGTGGAGGGGGGAGGTTTTGTTGTTTTGTTAAGTGAATAGCCTGGGTGGAAAAACAACGCTATAATTAAAACAAAACAGGACATGTATGTGTTGTAAACAAAAGGGCTGGTGATCTTCTTCACACCAATCTTCACGGAGCTGCCATCTGTTCTTTATAACGAGCTTATATTTCTTGAGTGCTCGCCGTCGTTTTAATTTCTGGTTAAGGCTGAACAAAATGAAGGGGAATTAATTTCTGCACACTCATGAAATTGTCTCCCCGTGAAACAAATATTCTTCTAAGCCCATTCTGCCTGCCACAGCCACCATGAGGGTCATAAAAGCCCAGGATGGTTTGGGTTGGGAGGGACATTAAAATCCATCCCATTCCACACTGCCATGGGCAGGGACACCTCCCACTGTCCCAGGGTGCGCCCAGCCCCGTCCAGCCTGGCCTTGGGCACTTCCAGGGATCCAGGGGCAGCCACAGCTGCTCTGGGCACCCTGTGCCAGGGCCTCACCACCCTCACAGGGAACAATTCCTTCCTAATACCCCATCTAAACCTCCTGTCTTTCAATAGACTCATTCAGTTTAATTAGGAACAGTTACTGCCAAAGGTACCTTTAAAGTGATCTTCATGGAATTCTCGTTTTAATTATGCTGTTATTAGTAAATTCCTGATTTGCAGCCAAGCCCACTGTGCGCTGCTGGAATTGATGTGTGTCAGTGGAAGGGTGGGGAAGATGATAAGAAATGTCTCTGCTGTGGTGAAGGGCATGTCCTGTTCTCCCTGGAAAGCCCTGTTTTCAAACCCCCCGTAGAGCTGCACCCACTGAAAACCTTGGAGTCCAATGAAGGTGTAATTTGGGCTCCTGGGGTAGCTCCTGCTTGAAACTCACCACAAGAGTGGCACCCATGAAGGGAGAACACATTAATGCTGCACAGCAAATGCATCAACAGCAAAAATCATTCTGCAAGTGTTGTTTGTCACGTCACACCGAATTTAATTACAGCTAAGGATTTAATTAGAATTTTTCTGTTATTCTACTATCTGTTTTTTCCACCTTTTTTTTTCTTTTTTCACTTGACTGATCGTTTTGTTGTCTCGCTGATGTTCTCTTTATACTCTGAACCTCAAACAGCTCCATGCCCTAGGGATGACAAATACTTTTAGGCTTGATTACTTGTAACGATGGATGCCTACGATGCAGGCAGAGGAGAGGGGAGGGTGATCTCTCCCTGTGCCCCTTCTCCCCCTCTGCCAGGCAGGTTTCCTGGAGGCAGCTGCCTGGCACCCTCACCTGCCTGGTGGGCACTGAGGTGTTATTAATTAATGACTTGTTTTCTGATGGTGACTTACACCATCTATTTTGCACACCACAGAGATCTGGCAGCGGTGGAATAACTACCATTTCAGAAGAGACCTGAGTGCCATCTGTTTTTCCTGGCGCCAGCGTTTCTTGGGAGGTTAGAGAGGTGGAGGACCAAGTATTTCCTCCTCCACTTTTCTCTAAATCATTGTCAAAGACGAAATGATAAGTTTTGAAACACTCTGCCGCCTCCTTTCCCTCTTAGGTTGCACACGCAGAGGTTACACCTACTTTTCCACAACATGATCCTATATTTTTTTTTTCTGTTGTCTGACAAAATCCATATGTTCCAGGCTCAGACCATCTGTCACTCTCGATTCTTTTGCACAAAAGTTTTTGATGCATTTCTCTCATGATTGATTTCCCTCTATAATTGCACAGGGGGGCATTTGACAGAAGGAATTTTCATCCCTCACCACCCCGAAGCAATCCACAGGCACAGATCTCCTCCGTGACCAAAGACTCCACAAATAAAGAGCTTTCAGCTCCCAAACAGAGCAGGGGTTGGGATTTGCTTGGTTGGCTTTTTTTTTTTTCTTCCCCTCCAAGAAAGCAAAATGTCCCCAAAAAACCAGCACAGCACTGAAAGAGTTGTTTGCTCTTCCAAGATTAGTGGTTCCCTACCAAAGCCAAGTCCCAGAGGATTAAGCAGCTCCAGGTATAGCTCTAACCACCTCCACAGGACCACATCCCAGTGGACCAACTCCCAAATTCTACAAATGTTGGAGACCTTTGACAACAGAGCTGTGGGGTGCACGTTGTCAGAAGCCCTAAGTACTACACCACAGCTCTTGTGCCGCTCCTTACAAATGTGCATTTATTTATAAGTTATTTTCTCATTGTGGGCTGTAGAAATGGAAGATCAGAGTGTGTTTCCAACAGGAAGGAAAATCACAAAGGTTTATTTTGCTTTCCAGTCTGTACTACAGCTCTTTGCAAATAACTTTTCCATATTCCCTGTGTTTTTCAGTTCTCCTTTGAAGCAGTCACTCATGGAATTGAAAAGAACACATATTTTTTTCCAAATAATATTTTTACCATCACAATTTCTCTGCAATTTTCATTTAGTCAAAATCTGATCTAACGTAGAAATCTAAGTTGGAAGGAAAACATTTTCAAAGCCCTTCAGTCACAGTTTTCTCATAAGAAACAAACTTGTATAAACAGCCAAGGTGTCCATTCCCTTCTGGAGGCTACCAGTAAAGGTAAACCCTGCCAGAAACACTACAAAAATCTACTGGAACTGGTTTTATGAGTGATTTTAAATATTAGGACAGCACAGAATTCTGCTGCTAATCTCAACAGATCACCACAGAGCCTGAGCCCTCCAACAAAGCCCTTTTTCAATCAGGAGCATTTTCAGAAGAGGAAATTAAACTCATACCACCATCCAAACCCCAACTTGTCCCCAGTCAGGATTTAATGTCTCCCTTCAGGTCCATTACCCAGCGCTAGGGTGGGAAGCCGAGAACTGGAAATTGGTGTGCCAATGGCTGGGAGGGAAGCCGTGAGTATGGACAGGGTGGTGTTTCCATGCAATCCCACCTCCACTTTCCACAGGTACCAACTCTGCCAACCCCTGTAATGGAGAGCCTGACTGCAGCTCTCCAGAGCAACCGGCCGAGCCTCCGCGGAGGGTTTTGCTCTGATTTTCTGCAGCCTCGGTGTAAAAGGGTGTTTTCGTGTCAGGAACATCTAAAAAGCCTGGGCCGGGTGCTGTGCTCACCAGCTCTGGCAGCTCCTGTTCGCAGCTCCTCAAATGAACAATGCCCGAGATCAGGAATTCCTGACAGCCTGCACAGAGGGTCGGTCTTTGGCTTTCTACTGTAAAAATAAAAACCAGCCCAGAAACAAATAACTCTCTTATGCATTCTGCTTCACATTATTCAACAACCAAAGTCGCAGTAACAGATAAGACATTTTCAGGAACTCCAGTTCTGTAGCACTCTATTTGTTTCTCTGAGCTCTCGCTTTCTCAGTGTGTCTAAAACTCAAGTTCAGGTTCAGGGTATCCCTAGGAAGCTTCAGTACTCACCACTGCTGAATACAGAGTTTAGGGAAGGTAGGAACAACACTTTGCCCCGTGGTGTTTCTCTTTTTAGGACGTTTAAACAGTGGGAGGTTTGTTTCTGTTTTTTTGGCATTTCTTGAAGGTTTGTTCCATTACAACTCTAATTCCACTCTGGGGGAACTTGGTACCTGGCATCGGGTCAAGCAGCAGGGAAGAGATCGGCTGACTAAAAGTTTGAAAATCATACTTTGTGCTTTCCTCTCACCAAGGCTTGTTTTCTTGCCATTTCCAGTTGCTCACAGCATTTAATACGCACAACTTGTAGAGTTTGTAGAGCACAACAGGAACACCAGGTCACAACCAACATCCTGGCTGGCTGCAATTCCTGGTTCAGCATTAATGCAGCTTTTTTTTCTTTTTCTCCCCTCTTTTCTATTTTGCTATTAATAAATGTGTTCAGCTTTTCTTTCAAGGAGAATTATGTTCAGATATTTGGCTTTAGTGTGAGCTTGCTTGACTTTGGCTGTCATGGAATCACAGAATCACAGAAGATTTGGGTTGGGAGGGACCTTAAAGCCCATCCAGTCCCACCCCTGCCATGGCAGGGACACCTTCCCCTATCCCAGGGTGCTCCAAGCCCCGTCCAGCCTGGCCTTGGACACTTCCAGGGATCCAGGGGCAGCCACAGCTTCTCTGGGAAACCTGTGCCAGGGCCTCCCCACCCTCACAGGGAAGGGATTTTTTTGAAGGAACCCAAGATAAAAAAATATCCTGCCATGGTATGATTTCCTTTCTTTTTTCCAACATTGGTGTGGAAGAAAAAAATAAGGTAATATTAACAATATTATTAAAGATAATACTGATAACTGAGAATTCATGCTTGCATTGCTCTTAACCCAGCCTTATATGTCAGTTGAGCATTTGTATTATTTTGCAGTGAGTGTGTATAGGATTTTCATTCAATATCAATAATCAAATGATTGCTTTTTATAAAACAAATTTTCATGGATTTGTTCTTACTTATGTTAGCTTCAGTCTCTGTAGAAGTAAGAGGAATTCTTGACTTTGAAAGATGATCTCCAAAGAAGAATTAATTCTGTCCTGAAATCTTGGGGTTTGACCTTCCAGCTCTGATTTATGGCAATAAGGAGGGTGTAACATGAACACAGCACAAGCTTTCCCAGCCAAAAAAGAAACAACATTTGACTAATTAAGAAACATTAAAGATGATGTTAGCAACCTGTCAAAATTTACAGTCCATTAATTTCAGTTATACAGTAGAACCACGTGCTGCCACGCTAATAATAAATTAAATCCTCATAATGAACATTATTTCAGTGCAGGAGAACTTGCACTGCATCATACATGATTATGTGTCTGATTAGGTCTGTGTGACATTAACAGTCCAGTGGATAATTTATGATCTCCCCAATCAAAAGCAAAGCTGTGAATTGTTGAATGTAAACTCACAACCTGAATTTGAAACAATCCGAATTATTTATTGGGAATCATGAAAGCAGGAGTGAGGGGTTTGATTGGTTCTGTACCATCAGTTGAATTTTCTTTAGTTTCTCTTCGTGTTCTCAAACTAAAGCTGGCTGGGTCTCTCTGAACCTGTTTTATTCCACTTACCCCTAAATGACTCCAGTTCAATTCCTGTTCATTTTAAGGCAGGGGAACAGGTGACTCCTTTATCTTCATTTGTTTAAGGATGTTTTTGTACTGCTATCACCCACAAAATACCCAAATTCTTTGGTATTTTTGACATCTGCCTCATCCCTGCGAGAGCTGTGCTGTCCCTCTCCCCTTGGTTACTCCACACTCTCGGCTCTCTCCTCTGACCCTCTGACACCAATTTCTGTTGGGGACAGATCCTCTCAAAGTTTCCAGCTCTGGTTCATTTTCTTGTATGCTCATCTCCATTAAAATGAAGGGAAAAAAGGAGTTAAAAACATCACCTTCGCTTTAGATGGGACCTTTAGCCTTGCAGTTCTTGTTAGAGCTAATAGGATTTTAGTTCCTCTTCTGGAGGGTCAAATAACATAATTTACCAGGCATTTAAGCACATTAATTAACAGAGTTGTTTCTTTTGGAAAGGTTGAACTAGAGCTTTTCCATGACCATCCGCCAGATCTCAGAACCTGCAGACATCCCACAGCAGTGCAGAGGGAAGGTGGGAGGAGGAGAATGAAGGGAAAATTGTTGGAGACTCACGATATTGACTCTCCTCAAACAGGCAAACTACACCCGTCCTTTGCAAAGGGTAAAGCAACTTTTAGCTTAAAAGTTTATAAACTGCATCCATCAAAGATGTCTGAGGAAAGCACTGCGTGAGTTCCTCTCACATTTGTATTCTCTTATCAGGATCAGGGCCCGAGAGATGACATTGATTTTATTGAAGACAAAATGAGGTGTTTTGACTTGTTAGTCAACAGAATATTCTGCTGTTTTGTTCCACTCTGCCCTGACACTCATCAGGCAGGCACACAAAGAGACAGAGACAATGCTTCCACTTAATGCTTGTCCAGAAGATGGGATTGATATCCTTGTTGTTGCATGAGAACGGGACAAAGAGAAGCCCATTTGCGTTTCAAACACCACCCACGACTCACCAGAGGCTGCAGGAAGGTGACCTGCACCAGGCCTGTGAGACGTAAAGGACAGGGATTGATTTTTGTGATTTGCCGGTTGGTGATAACACGATTTTAAAGGGGAGAATCGCCGTAGTGGGAGACTGAAAGGCAAAGGACACTGGCAGTTTTTACTCTCAGATAGTTCTGACATTTCAGGCTTCCCAATTCTTGGTGCAACATGCTTGGCAATTACGGAATCATTTGGGTTGGAAAAGCCCTCTAAGATCCTCCAGTCCAGCCCTTATCCCAGCACTGCCGATCCCAACAATTACAGGTTATCAGCACACCTCAGAGAGGCAGCAAACACATTGTGTGTCCCTGGTGACTTTGATATTGTCCAGTGTTAAGATAATGAAAATAAATAAATAAAAATCAGTGCTGCAGTGCCCCACATGCCATTTAATGGCACAGCTACTCGTTAATCAGTTCATGCCTTGAAATAGGGTTTGGGGTCAAGGATTTTCCTAAGGCAGGAAAAAGAAGACTGAGCTGAAGCACAAGCAGATTTTAATGGTTTTAAACAAACACGAATTACCAGAGATTCACATTTTAAGTGCACTGCTCAAACCAGAAGAAAATTAGATTTTTCTGAGACAGAGAGAGTTTTCTAAGTCTTGAAACAGAAGCAGAGGCTCAGTTGCTTTGCACAAACGTGACAGAGACACACACTGGGCTGAAATTTAACCCAGCTCAAGGTAGTGGTGCTGCTGGAAGAGGCACCATTGTCCTCCTCATCCCCATACACTCATTTCTTCTCTCAGCTCTCCCTTCTCCCAGTGTGAAATCCACAGTTCCCTACCTTAAGGAACAACCCAAGTTTCAGTTTAATTGGAAATATTTACTTCTGGTTTAATTAACGTCCCTGCCAGCTTTGGGAAACTCCGTAGTCAGCGCTGCAGCTCCAGAAGTCGAATTTCTGGATTAATGTGGGCTAGAGTGTCCCACAGACATGTCTGGGCAGACCTGAGAATTTTTTATACCTCTAGGAGCCCATATGCAACAAAGTCAGGATCACCCTTAGAACCATCTTAAACTCCCTAAAAAGACTTAACAGTAAAATTGGCTTAAAAGCCAGAACAAAAAGGAGAAGATCTCATCTTTTAAGAGTGAATAAAAAGCTGCACCAAAGTGAAACACATCTGGAGGTTGCTGATGAAGACTGAGAGACACCTTGCAGATGTGGACTAAAAATATGGTCCCCAATCTGAGCCCCAATCAAAATTCAGAGTGAGTGGTCTTCTGAACCTTCAGTGAAAGTATTTGCTATTAAATCAAATTGTGCTGTTGATCCCTTTGAACTAACATTTCAGTGTGTTCACCACATGCAGAGTCACTCAGGGCACAGCAGAGGAAATATTAGGGACTGCCCAAAGATGATGTCCAATTTTCCTATTATTTTTATCCACTAACATTTTGCACATCCCTCCTGTATGGTGCGGACTCACGGGGTTTAAACACTTTTAAGGGGGTTTTACAGTGCTCTGTGAAAGTAGCAGTTACATAATGAAGATCTTTTAATTCCCCTTTCTACAACTAGTACTCTGCAAAGAAAAGGAATTGCACTTTAGTATAAAATCCTGGAATATGCCTGGGATGCTGTTCCTTCCTTCCTTACAGGCATTTCCACTCAGATTTCCCTCTGCTCCCATCAAGCTTCAGACCAAACTCTAATCAGACTATCCAGTAGATATTAAATGAGATCATTCAGCTTTACAGCTGAGACCTAATTAGGCTGTTGGATACTCAGAACATCCACATCGTGTTCTCTTGCTCTCAGAACTCCACAGAGGCTGAAGACCTACAAGACTCCAAAGCTTTATTCACTTCCTATAAAAATTGCATGGAGAAACTTTACACTTGATTTTTTTGCTCACTGTTGTCCTGAAGCCTGAGGTCACTCCTTATGAAGGAAATATATCAGAAATTGTTGTTAAGGACACTCTGAAATGTCCTCCCAGAGGAAGGAGATAGAAGAACAAGAAGAATTTCGCCACAAAATGACATTTTGGGAATGTGGAGAATGATGGAATGTAGTAAAAGCTTAAAAAAAAAATCAATTTATATACAGAGAGTCTGTGCTTCAAGTAACATTCCAGTAATAATCATTACATAATGGTTCAACCAGACCAGCAAAGCATCTCCAAGGTTTGAAACTGCAAACTCATGAGAAAAAAGATTTTAACCTCAAAGCGTTCACATTTCTCCCTTTCCAAGTCAGCAGGAAGAACAAGAACTAATTTATGTTTACAATCACTCAGTTTGATTAAAAAGTCATACTTCAACGGCTCTGAAGATGCATTTTCTGAACATCCTCCTTTCCATTCAATTAATTCCAAATGATATTTGCCCAGAAAATGTAGAGCATGTTCAACGGCAATAGAGATAATGCTAAAGCAAGCAATCCCTGCCTCCAGCCCGGGCTCCCTTCTGTCAGCATCCTTGCAAGAACATTACACCTTGATTCCCTCATTAATATTGTTCTCCATTAGCCTAATGTGAAGCTGAGGGATGTGTGAGGCAGCAGAACCGAGCACACAGGCAGCATTTTACATATGGCACCATTCCAGTGACCTTCTCCGTTTCCCTCACCGTAAAACCCCTGGTTTTTCGGGGCTGCAGCTGAGACTTTGCCACGTTCCTAAATGCTGAGCATCCCTCCACCCGAGTTTGAGACATTAGGGGTAGGGACAGGGCTGAGATTTAGGGCACTGATTCTATTTTTACTTGGCTTTTTTTGTGGGTAAATCACATCAAATGGGACGTGACTGACATAAATTGAAGTGTTACAGCTAATGCTAAGAGAATGGGTATGGATCTCCTTTTGCATCTGCTTCCCAGGCTGCCAAAAGAGAGTAAATTAAGCTTTATTATCTTAAAAATATAGGAAAAGGATTATGAAGTTCTATATGAAGTTACAGAGACCTGGGCAATCAGAGCAAATACAGGAGTCAGCATTTGCCTGCCTCAGATGGTTTGCACACTAAAAATACTTATTCTTTGTCTCAATGTTAGAGATTAATGAGGCTGGGAGGGACCTCAACAGGTGATTCTGGTCCGTTTTTCCATGTTTTCCCCAGGCTATTCAGTTGGTCAGGAGCCAATCTTAGGACTGTACTCATCTCTGGAGAACTGCTTGTCCTGGGCAGCAGCTTCCACGAGCACTTCCCAGCTCAGCATTCCTGGGAGCTCTCAGGGACACTCCTGGAAGAGGGAGAAGCTGAGAAAACACTTCAGGAGGAGATCACAGCGAGCAAGACGGTGTCTGAAGCTGCTGAGAATGGCTCTACCACCTCTCAATAAGTCAGAAGCCAAGCAGGTAGCTCAGGTTATGGAGTGGCTCTTAACACCTCTTAATTCCAGTGCTTCCCCACTCTCCCCCTCAGAAAGGATTTCTTGACACCCTGGAGAGCATCGATCGCCTCGCCAACATTCCCAGAGTTTAGCTAAAAATAGAGCACTACGAAAAACACCCACGATTTTCATTGGAATATTTGCACCGTGGAGCCTTTTTCCTGGGCAGGGCTTTTGCTGCCCACATGTGCAGCTTCTAAGTGTGCTCCAAGGCTGGTAAAAAAATCACACAAATAATTAAACAGCCCAATTGAGCGTTGAACACCACACCTGCAAAGTGTGCAAGCCATGAAAATTTATGGTTTCATAATGGAATATGGGTTCGGTTTAATGTGTAAAATACAGCAGTGCAATGGAAACAACTGTAAATTTTCATGGCTAACAAACTTTGCAGGTGTGGTGTTTCACGCTCAGCTGCCCCGTTTAATTATTTCGAGTTGTGGAGATCCCAGTAGAAGATCATGAAACCAGCCATCTTTGAAAATGAGATCCTTTTCTTTAAAATTACAAATATGTGTGTCTGAAGTTGCTGTGTTGAAGGTAGAATTGTGCTTTAGGTGTGTGAAAGTGAAATCCCAGTAAAATTAAAATAAATTGCTTTGAGATTTTGGTATGAATAGGAAATGTGAATTCATGATTGGAAGGGAGATTGAGAAAGAGGGAAAAAGACACTCAAATTTGATGTTCAGCCCATTTTATGTGATTACAGAACATAAATCACTTTATCTACCTGCTGCTTCATCTTGTTAAGCATTGCTCCCTCTTTAATGCTGGTGAAATCTCTCCTTTTGATGTAGATCATGGGGTTTCAGCTCTGGATGAACCCTTTACACACTCAATATGCCATAAAACGGGACATATGTGAAAAAAGTGATTGATTTTGTGGTTTTTGATTTAGACCATCGGAATTAATAGAAACCTTTCCATTGGTCTGAACCCTTTTTGGTCCAGACCTTCCTATTTCCAGGAGCAGAAGCTTTGCTTCTTCCCCTCCCGCGGTGCAAGCGTTTATCAGAGCAATTTTTCATCTCTGTGTTCCAGCAGTGACTGGTCTGGAGCCTGAACTTTGTACCTGCTCCGACAGCAGAGCAAGCTGTGCCAACACCTTCGGTTTACAAATCACTGTCAAGCTGTCAAACCAATCAGGAACTCAAAGCACCTCAGACCTTTTAAATGCTGCCAGTGTTCTGTCGTGAAATATATTTAAATACTACGAAGCTTTCAGATTCAATGTTGTGTCTTAGAGTGCAGTGCCACAAGGAATTGTTAATGGGTGTATTCTATTATTTTTCTGCAAACCCACCCTCTTTTAAACCAAAGTCTGGGTTCAGATTCCAGTTAGACAAGGAACACTTTTTGCCATGGTGAGCGTGGCAGCTTAGAGACCTTCAGGTAGCTCTTGATAACAGGGTTGTTCCTTGTGGATTAAAAGCATCTTCAAGTGGGTCTTTAAATTTGAGAATATTTGTATGTTACAAAAAATACATCTGATGGTTTATCTGTTGAGAGGAAATCCATAAAACCCAGGATTAAGGATCCTGGTAAAGGAACTTTTGAACTGGTGTAACCAGTACCTAAAGCTCTCCAAGGGATTCACAGACATCTAACAGTGACCAAAACCAGCTCATAATGAGCAAAATTCCTTGTCCTCCTTCCTCCCTGGAGGGGCTGAAGGCTGTGTGGATGAGGCAGCTGGGGACATGGCTTAGTGCTGGTCTTGGGAGTGCTGGGGGGGGAACATCCGGACTCAATCTTAGAGAGCTTTTCCAACCTAAACAATTCCATGACTGCCTCTGTCACTGCCAGAGCCACAGGAGTGTCTCCACATCCATCCTACACCAGCATTTCCTCATGTGAAATCCCTCCAGCCCAGCAGAGGATTCAGGCAGAGCTTTTGTCAAATATTCCATGCTTTCCTTGAACGGCAGCTCCAGAACAGACACCAAAGCCTCTTGACGTCCTTCAAAGCTCACACAGAAACAAAACCACCAGAAAGGGGTTTCCAACAAAAAAAGAGGCTCCTACACACTGAAAAATGTTATCAAATCTTGGCAGAGAAGGGACCTACATTTAGGAGGAATCAGTGCTGTGCCCTCCATGTGCAAAGGACACGGGCTGAACCCCTGGTGGTGAGGTGCTCATGTCGTATTTTATCAAT
The DNA here is from genome assembly GCA_013400975.1 of Atrichornis clamosus. NCBI lineage: Eukaryota > Metazoa > Chordata > Aves > Passeriformes > Menuridae > Atrichornis > Atrichornis clamosus. The sequence continues at coordinate 206,717 of WBMZ01002148.1, forward strand.
CTGTGGTTTCCAGCACACCAATTTTTATAAAAATAGAGTGAATGCTGAATTCTGGCACGTGTAAATAAGGTCAGCTTCTAGAACACACTGTTCTGTGTGGAAAATGAATATTGGGATAATCTAAGCGAATCTTATTTTAACACAAATGTCTTGTGGACAAAACTGAACTCCTAACTTGAATTTTACTTTGAGCTACTCTGCTCCCGTGAGCCTCAGCATTTGACCAGATATTTGTCTGAATAACACCTAGAAAATAACAAATAGAAAATAAAACAAATTCCCACAGTGAAGTCAAGGTGAACGCTTCCTTCTTCCAGCTGCCCACTCCACCCTCCCTATCTGAAATACTGTAGGGTGTTATTTTATATATTTGCTGCCACCTCCAGCTCCAATAGTAATGACTTTTCAGGATTTTGATGATATTGGTCCCATGATGGAGAGAGTGATAAATTAAACCCCCTGTAGCAAAGCACTTCAGAAAGTGCTGAACTTTTCCACGCGGAAGTTGTTTCTCCGGGATGCTGGGCTGGAGCTGGGAGCTGTTTGTAACACCTGGACATGTAATAGGACAGAGCTCCTCGGGAGCCCTGCAAACATGGAGATAAATAACCAGTGCAAGGCTTCAGGGATGAAATATTAGCACCACTGGAGTCACTTGGAATCTGGGACCAAGATTCTGCAGCTTTTGAAGTTATCACAAACAAGGGCATCACCTGATATTACCAAAAGAGATTAAGGGAGTTAGGAAATAATTTTAAACATCAATGAAATCTCCTTTCTGGAACCTGTGAAATTCCTGCTCTGCAATCCCTGCTGATGTCATTTCTCCGGGATATGTCAGAGATCAGCACCTCACAGGCTCAGCCACAGCCACCAAAGACATTTCTGAGGATTGAATTTCTTTTTTTAAAAAATAAAACAGGAAAAGTAATTTCTCAGTTGCTCTCATTCCTTCTCCTCACTCAGAGCTATGGAGGTTTCAGGAATTAGAAATTTTGTGTAATTATTATCATGTCAATGTGCTGATTCTGGAGAAGTTCCAATGAGCCACCAACATAAAGCCCTGACCTAGTGGTTCACGGCAGCACCAACCCGAGGTCCCCCAGCACCCATTTTCCTGTAATTCTGCCAGGATTCAGGGCTGTCTGTCCTTCCACAACTCTGTCCTGAGAAATAAAAGCAAATATCCTTGTTACAACTCTTTTATTCAATGCTAGGACTGCAGAAAAAGATTTTATTTCCCTGGTTAAAGCCTTCTCTGACTTCCCTGAAGAACAATTCCACACAGCCACGCTGCAGGAAGGGAATTATTCTGTTCACTCTTGTTCAGGTATTAGCATAAGGAGAGACATTTCTTTAAACCCATCAAAACCCTCAGTTCTCCGAAACTGTGCGAGATAAAATAAGGCATCCTATTTATTTTTATTTCTCGAATCACAGGCTGGAAGTTTCCTTTCAGTTAAAGCATCCATTACCTCCTCCCTGGCTGTCCCTCCTGCTGTGTGTGTTGTTCCCCTCTTACTGTGGGTTTTCTCCAGAATAAAGATAATGGCATTATTTACAAAAATGTAAACTTTTTTGGAAAATGTAATATTTGTAAAGCGGATTTTGCCTCAACCATCAAAGCAGCAGCAGGAAGAGCCGATCTGAGCTAGTCACAATCATGTTTTCTACTTGACAGAAACATTGTTTGAAAACACGTTTGGGGTTTTTTTGCTTGGTTTTGTTTATTTGTTTGTTTCTTTGTTTGGTTTTGGGGGTTTTTATTAGCCCAGGATTAGTAGGAGTACTTTTATTTAGATAGAAAAATCCAAAAAGGGCAGCTCCTACTTTCTGGAAATATTTCTCTTTCCGAGTTTGCCCTTCTCAGCTGTATTGCAGCGAAACAGTTTGGCACAACAACTTGAGAAAAGAAGCAGTAAACACTTGATGCAATAATTAGAGAAGCAATTCTGTCCAATAGCTTTGCATGAGCTTATTACCTCTTTGTTGCTCAATTTCATCCCATCCCTTCATGCAAACACAGGCTGCTCGTCTTCCTTTTAGACAGACCTTCAGAAATGCCAAGCTGCTTCATTTTAATAAACGCTTAATAAAAAAAGCAGCCCATCAGGGCTTTTCCAGTATCTCAGGGTGTCTGACAAAGAAAGGCGGGATAACTACTGAACACAGCTGCCAAGAGCTAAACTGGATTTTGTAATCATTAGGTTATTCACTTCGCTCTAAAAATATCTATTTCTGAACAGCATTTCAGGATCCCAAAAGTCTTTCTCAAGAAAAGCTCTACTGCTTCACTAGGAGGGGTTTTTTTTCCCCTCCTTTAATAAATTAACTATTTTCCATGAAAAACAGCAAAATAACACATGTTTTAGCAAAAAGTCCATGGCTGATTTTATCAGCTGTGCCTAAAGCAGTGAGCTGAAGTCAGAGATTTTATTAGTGGAGATACCAGGGAATAACATTTAATATGATGTGATCAGCTCCAGCCTTCCCAGGTTATTTTAATATCGAACACATCCTTAGAAACAAGGCCCTGGAGAGTCTAATTATAAATTAATCCAGTTTCCACCAGAGTTCCTCCATGGAAGTTGCCTTTCTGCAGGCACGGGGGTCCCAGCCTGAGGGTGATGCTGCTGGTGGTGTTGGCTGGAGCCTCCCTCCCACTTCCCAATGGGACGTGGCACAAGGAATTCTGCACAAGGAAATTTGCACCATGCCACGGGCATCTCTAGCCAGGCTGAGCAGTGTATCCTAAATAAAAGTGCCCTGTGGGATCACCTACTTCCAATTTTGTGTGGGTGGGCACTTGCACGTGCCCCTTGTGCCTCTTCTTCTGGTTTGCAAACAAAATTGCCAACTGAGCGGAGGCTACAGAGAGCTGAGCTTAATTGGGCTCGATATTAAAAGGGCAAATTCTGCTCTCCTTCTCATATCTGCAACTCCTTTTCAGAGCCGCTGAGTTAGAAAACAGTGCAGGTGTGATGTAATTTTAATTATTTTCAGTAATTATAAGGAGAGAGCACAGATGAAGCTATATAACATCTTTTATTTAATGCCTTCAAAGAGGAAGATTGTACTTATGGTCCCTTTCTATTACTGTAGCATCTGTGCTTCAGATGAGAAACCCTTAAAATTATGTATTATTGAATGTTTTGTTTGGGTTTTTTAATTTGGAGTGATCAAAGTCATGATTTTTCTGTATCCTCATAGTAAAAAGATGTGTTCAAATATATACATATATATATATATATACATACATACACATATATGTATATATTCTTTGAAATCAACAGAACTGCCTTGCAGGAACTGCAAGGAACATCCCTGAGGTTCATCCCCCACTGGCACCTCCTCTTGCAGAGTGTTTTGGGCTGCTGGAATTCATCTTTCCTTGGATACGTTTCTAAATGAAGAGATGAAATACTGATTAAAATACTGCAGCAGTCTCTCTATTGTAAGATCTCAGAATATCTCATTTTATGAGAGAATCACACGGTTGTCTGTAGTTCTGGGTGTACCATCTCAATTCATTCCAATCAAAGCCCTTAATTAGCTGAAAACGCAACCGTTGCAAGTTAAAAATGGGCGTGATGAACTGTCCCCAAACCTTTCCACTCCTACGAGGTTTTGGCAGAAGCATCTTTGATTTAGAATTCCCACGGTGGCGTCAGAGCTCGGGAGAAGGTGCAGGTTCCCTCTTCCCGAGATTAAAAGCAGGGGTTATTCACTTTGGACTCACGGTGTCAGTCATTGTCCTTCTCAGCGATTCAGGTCTGACCCCCGCGGGGTCACCCGAGGCAGCCGAGCAGCGTCCGCAGCCCCCTGTTTATGCAATAATTAATCTGAGATGTGACAGGGCAGGAGAACAGGCTTACCCAGAGATGACGTTTTAATTTGCTGAAATATTTTTAAGCGGGATTTATTCGGCCAGCACCTCAATTTACGGCTAAAAATAAAGGGAGCGAGCGCCAGAGGAGGTTTGGCACAGCCGAGTCTGTGGCCGTGTGCCACCGAAGGAGCTGAGCGGCAGGATTGGGGCTGTCACAGACGCCAGGAAAGCGCTGCCCCTCTCCTTCCAGGGCGGAAAAAATCCCCAGGGAACCTGCCACAGGTGAACCTTTCACTGCCATTCACCCTGAAAACTGGCGGTGACCATCGAGCTGCTGCGTTGCTTTAAGTCTCTCCTAAGCGCTGAGTTAAGCGGGACTTCGCTGTCTCACCAGGAACTTGGGAAGAAGGGGTGATGGAGAACATAATGTCAGGCCTGTCCCTGATTCAGCACCTCTCCAGCAGCCCTATCCCTGCCAACACCAACGACTTCCATCTGCTAAAACCTTCTAGGGCGTCCCTCAGCAAACAAGCTCTGCACACTCCACCATCATCGGCAACCTTACAAAACTTGCATCACCAAAACAACACATTGTACGTAATTAAAAAAAAAAAATAAATAAAATGAAAATACACACAACACCCTGTGCTGTCCTCATCTTTTCTAATTAAACACCTCAATTATCAAAACTATTGATCTCGCATTTGCAGAACTCGGTGAGGCCCAGATTTACAATTCTCTTCCCACAGCACTGAACCCCGGTGTAATGCAGATTCTGGGTGGCTCTGGCTGTAAAGCACCTTCCATCCCCAAAGACTCGCAGTTAATCAGCCACTTAAACACCCCCCATGGCAGGCGGAATGGAGCCTGTGCCCAACAAGCAGAAAAGCAACGCGACAATTTACAGCCCAGTTCCACAACAGATTTATACACAAATAAACCCAGAGGGATCTGCACGAGTGTAACCCGAGCTACTCCAGATGATTTGGAAGCCTCACGGTGTCTTTAAGTACATTTTAACATAAAATTCTTGTGATGCAAAACGCTGATTATTTTTAACCTCTGCAGCTGAATAGATCAGAGGGGGGCGGATGCATTATTGATTTCATCACATGCACGAGAATAAAAGCGGCTCATCTCTTGTCCCGTTAGGATTTTATGTTGCAATATTCAGCTGCAGGTCTCCATCTCGGGGTAAAAACGCATTTTGCACAAACAAAGGTCATACCCATCGAACCTGGCAAAGTAATTATAGCCTGTGGAACACCAAGTGCTCCTTAGAGATGCCTCACTCTAGGAAAAGCGGAGTTAGCTGGGAAATCCCAGCAGCAGCGAGCACGGGGTGGCCCTTGGGGGTGATGCCTTGGGGCAGGACGGGTCCAGGAGGGGAAGCGAGGCAGCTCCAGATGGAAACTTTCCTTTAAACCAAATTAAAAGCGCAGACCCCAAAGGGGTTCAATGCATTTTTGTGCGTGTATTACCTTTTTCCACGCCCGGTTGCTCGCGAGTTCCCAGGTTGATCTTTCTTGGGTCATTTTTCTTTTAAACAAAGTTCTCCAGCATCCACCGCCCGACTCGAGCGCTGCAGCTTTTCGAGGAAAAGGAGATAAAAAAACCCAACAAACCAACCTGGAACATTTAAACTCATCAATGGCCCAGCGGGAAAGGAACGGGAAGAGGAGCACGCCCATCACCGCATCCTCAGGACCGGCATTCCCAGGGGAAAACGAGGGATGAAGCACAGGGGGGAGAAAACACCTCTTAAAGTTCCCTGGGCAGCTTTAGGCCAAAATCTCTCACTTAATTATGGGACTATCAACCTAATAGTGTTAATTAATGTTTGCCCCATTTTAATCGATATCAGAAACAAAGCCGATAATGAGGCAAAAGTTTTCCTTACCGAGATTTTATTATTACTGATCATTAAAAACCGGGATGGATTAGAGACCAGAGGGGTTGTTAGCAGTCGATGGGCCCTGCTTAAGCACATCCAGGACTCCTATAATCAAGGCTTAAACTGGTAACTGGTTTTTTTCCCACCAGAATGTGAGCAATTACTCAGAATTAAAGTTCTTTTTGTGATTACCAACAAAATTGCTTCAGACTGAGGGAATTCAGCCTCCTGCACGAGGAGCAGGCAGGACCCACCAGCGACCTCTCCCCACCCCGAATGAAGAAGCCGCAAAGTGGATGTTTGGTCCCTCATTAAACCTTCCCAACGATGGTTTACAGCCGCTGTTTGTTAAGCAAACACCTCTGAAGTGCTGCCCTTCAGAGAACGAGCTGCAGCTTCAAACACAATCGGTTCAGGCTCTAATCCCTGCAAGGGCTGCGCTGGGGTGGGTGATATAAACACAAACCTCTCGAGCTTGGAGCAGAGATAGATTTCTCCATAATCTTTGCAGAACTTGTTGCCCAGAGTGAAATACTGACTTGTTTGTATTGGGGAGTGCAGGCATTTTCTTTGAGCAGCTGAGAGAAATAGATGTTTTCTATTATGTATTATTATAATAGGTATAAATTCAATTGACAGATGTGCTTTGCAATACTGCTGCACCCCTCAGAAATTGTTCAGTCACTGAGTTTCAGTTCTGACCCCTCCCAAAGCTCTTTATTTTTCACAGAATCACGGCACGGTTTGGGTGGGAAGGGACCTTAAAGCTCCTCCAGTGCCACCCCTGCCATGGCAGGGACACCGCCCACTGTCCCAGGGTGCTCCAAGCCCCGTCCAGCCTGGCCTTGGACACTTCCAGGGATCCAGGGGCAGCCACAGCTGCTCTGGGCACCCTGTGCCAGGGCCTCCCCACCCTCTGAGTAAAGATTTTCTCCCTAATATCTGATCTAAACCTTCCCACCGTCACTTTAAAACCTTTGCCCTTGTCCTTTCACTATCTGTCCACATAAAAAGCCCCTCTCCTTCCTTTTAACTTCTTTTTACTTTATTACTTACTTTTTTATTACTTTTGTTACTTAAATACAAAGTATTCTAATTATTTGGGGGGGGTTGTTGGGGTTTTTTTTGTTGTTTTTATAGTAGTATTTCATTTAGTAATAATAGATGGTGTAAAGCTCAAATGTCCTTCCACGTGCAAACAGATGATCCATTAAAATTCCGTCTTAACCTGGAAGGAGAGGATAATAAACAAGGCAAAACTTCGGCTGGTTGTCCCCAGCGAAGTCTCCCGATGCCAGATTCCCGTATCCCAAATCCAAGTGGCTCTGCAGCAGGGACTTTCGCCTCTCCAAAGCCACCCTGCAGGAGCACACCTCACCTGGAGGGTACGAATCCTGCCTGAGTGGGGATTTTATCTCTCCAGAGCACGTGCTTCTCTTTATCTCTGTTTGTGCAGCATCCAGCAGCTGGGGACGCGTTCCTGGGCAGGACCTTGAAAGGCAGCAGTGACATTCCAGCTGTAGGACAGGGTGGGAAGGAGGACGCACACAAGCAACGGAGATTTTTGGGTCTCAAGTGAAGGCAAACGTGTAAAGAACGTTTGATGTAAAAGAAGAATTGCAATTGTGGGGGCACAGAAATGCTTTGTGTAAATAAAAATCATGAATTTTAGTAGCAAAAATATGATTCTGAAAACGATAGCTATCAAAGTATAAAACTATAAAAGCGATAAGCTATGGCTATATCAAACTGGAGCTCCTTCCTGATAGCACCATCGACGTCAGGACTCATTCCCACAAACGGTGTCTTACACAAAGGAAGGTTTAGTGATGCAGCCTCTCACCAGCAGCCAGCAAATTGCTAAATAACCCTGGCCTTGCTGCCACCACCACCTCTGGAAAGGAAGAGCCTGGATTTCCCTTTCAAAAGCTCACTGCTCTTCACCTGGTGCTAACTTGTGTGATTAGGTTCAGATATGATTCTAAAGTGCTTAATTTAGCAGTCAGCTCATGGCATATTAATTAAGACTTCTGGGCAGTTTTTCTCCTTTTGAGAGCCTGAGTTGTGAGACAGGTGAATTAAATCCCCTGTGAAACTCAGATTTCACTGACCTTTCCTTTTTGTTCCCAGCCTCATGTGCCACCTTGTCCTCGGTGACAGCAAACACCCAGTGACAGCTCCTGACCCTCTCTCATCTGAACATCCTGGCGCGGTCAGAATGCAGTGACAACTCTTGGAGTGCTGGGAGTTTTTGTGAGCAGCTCAGAGGCCGTGGGGAAGCTTCCAGCTTTGGAAGGGGCCGGGCAGGAGCAGGCAGCCCAGTGCCCGTGGCAGGGTAATCACATCCTTGGACAGAACTCTCGCTCCCACAGCCAGAAATTCAGATTATCCAACTGCTCCCGAGCGCTGGAGTTACACTGGGAATGCACAGGAGGCACATATGGACCCAGAGCTGGGAGATGGCTCCCGCTGCTCTGCTCATCACATCCCTCTTTTTTAATTCCAGGGGCTGACAAGTCCAGCTCCGTGTGTGCTCTCCAAGCATCACCCCCCGTACCACAGCACCAGAGGGCAGGGGCTGGGAAACACAACCAGCAACCTCACAAGGCTCATTTTAGGGTTAATTTGGGGTTTGGGGGGTTTTTTTGTTGTTTTCTTTCTTGTAAAATCTCACTTGTTTAGCTGTACTGAAGGAATCATTTATAAGCAGCCTTAGAGCACCACAAAACAGCCAGGCAATATTCAGATCTCCCAGTCTGCTGCAGATTTGGACACCAGTGGAAGGCTGGGAAGGGCCTGGCCAGGGCTGCTGGCTCTTGGAACCCCTCACAGTTCCAGCTCACTTTGAATCTGAGTGTCCTGTAAATCCTTCCCTGGAGGAGGCAAAGCAGGGATGGGGATGTGCAGACACGAAATAAGCTGAAATGGGTATAATGACTTTGTATTTCCTAGTGTTCTGCTCCAAGCCCCGTCCAGCCTGGCCTTGGACACTTCCAGGGATCCAGGGGCAGCCACAGCTGCTCTGAGCACCCTGTGCCAGGGCCTCACCACTCTCACAGGGAACAATTCCTTCCCCATATCCCATCTATCCCTGCCTCTGGCAGTGGGAAGCCATTCCCTGTGTCCTGTCCCTCCATCCCTTGTCCCAAGTCCCTCTCCAGCTCTCCTGGAGCCCCTTTAGGTTCTGGAAGGAGCTCTGAGCTCTCCCTGGATCCTTCTCTTTGGGGACAGCTTCTGAGACGTGGCTGCTGTTGGAGGTTCATAAATCCACATTTATTTGGGAGATCTCACGCGACTCCCATAGACTGCATCAACAGGAGATTTTTCTGCATCATATGCCTTGCATAAAACAAACGGAGTCTTTCCAAATATATTTCAGCCTGTGATTAAATTTCTGAGTTTAGCAGTCACTGGAGCTGCTTTTCCAGGAAGGGATGAGCAGATCAGGGGGCCCTGGTTCTCAGTCAGAGACTGTCTTGACAGACCAAAAGTTAAAAACATCCCAAAGTGAGAATTTGGAATTCGAGGAACAGAAAAGAATCCTGAATGAACGGGAATTCTGGATTCCATAGGTTAAGCTTGCTAGATTTGTGCATATGGACTCAGAGCTCCAAGCCGAGCTGATACCTTGGAAAAATTGCTCACAGAATTCTCCATATAAAAATCACCGCTCCTGTAATAGGAATTGTGCCAGCAATTTTTCCAGGGTATCAGAGTTTGTCCCTGGTGCATCTGTACTGCTGAGTGGAAATCCTGTACTCGTTGTAGGAGGATCCCAGGGTCTCCATCCAAGCTGATTCATTACCCCACACTGGGAGAGGGCAGCAATAAACTTTTTGGGAGCTGACAGTTCACACATTTTCTTGGTTCCAACCACTCTTGTTCAGCCTGGAATACCAAATTAATCTGCACAAAACATTCCCTCTTCTGGTCACAATTTCATCACCCAGCTGAAGAAAGGGAACCTTAATAGAAAGCAGTTAATCCTCCAGTCTTTCACCTCTCGAGACCTCTCCCAGACAATTCCAGCACTATCCTTATTCATGCTATATTCCTCTGCTGGGAGATGTCTTAATTTACATATCTGCATTGCCACGAGCAGCGATATAATGTTGGGATTTCCCTCCCTCCCCAGGAAGATGCTCCATGGGAGGAAGCTATAAATTAGTGGGGTAAAGAATTCCCTTCTCTTGTTTTCTTCTTGTCCACTTTATGGCCTCCATGAGAATTGCTGCCTGTTACGTGGAAAAATGAAATATTTTACAGAAAAAAAAGCCGTAATTCTCACTTCATGTCTTTGCAGTCATTCTTTGGAACGTGTTTCTCTGGAACATCTGTTTGTAAAACCAGGCTTTGAGCTTAGAGTAATAACAAGAGCATCTCTCCGTGGTGGGCTGAGGTGCTGGATGCTGTTGTGACAATAAGGATCAGCTAAAATGAGACATTTGGGGTTAATTACAACTTCCTCCTTGCCTCTAGAGCTGCAAATTAAAAATATTTTAATTTTGAAGTGGTGCAGTGCCCACACTCTGGGGATGTGCCTGAGCCTCTCCTGCCTCACAGTTACAGCATTAATTTAGTTCACTAAATTGTCCCAACGGGTGAAAGCTGAGCTGGGTTTATCTCTGCCTTCTGCTCCCCAGCACTGTCTGATAAGACATCCACACTGTTCCCAGGACAGAGTTTTGGGATACACACCTATGTGGGATGGGGGGTTGGATACACTGGTCCCTGCAATGTGATTTTTAATAAAAATGCTACAGAAAAAAACCAGATTCATGAAAGGTAAATACTTAATGTGAAGGAAAGAATAAGTCAAACATTATGTTTTTATATAATTTTGAGGGACTTGGGGTTTGTAGAATGGAGGGAATAGCTAAAATTAATTGTAGACTCCTTGCAGAATATCCAGCAGCTCCCCTGTAGTGTCCCCTTGTTTTCATTGAAGGGTTAAAATGAAACCCAGTGTTTTCTCTGATCCGTGGCTACGTGGTGATTGATCACGAGAATTCCTCATGTCTGAACAGAATCCTCCGGATAAACTCATTTCAGACACTGAGGGCTATAAATGTGCAACAGACCAAACATTCATGTTTCACTTGTATTATTTAAATTCATATTCAATAGGGTCTAAAAACACTTGTGTGAAAGCAAGCAAAGTGCTTAAAAATTTAATGCATTGCTGAGAGAGTCCTGTCTGGGTATGTTTTGGTGACAGGAGAACATTCCACTACACAATGCATTAGAAACTTAGTAAAAATAGGGCAGGAAGAAAGTGATAAAGCACAAAAAACGCCAGTGAATGGGTATATATACAAATTTGTTTGCATCCAAGGAATGTCTGGGTCATAAAACGATCCAGTTACTGCTCTGTGTTAATTGTGTTTTCTTCCTCAAAAGAGAGCAGCCCCTGGAATTTCACCCAAGTGCCATTTTCCCTGTGTGCATTTTATGAGATCAGTTCAGGTCAGACCTGACATCACTAAATCATCGTGTTACCGTTTGTAGGTATCTCTGTGTCCTCATTTAAAATGTATTGTCTGACCCTTCCCTTATTTTGCAATTCTCAGCAGCTCCAGGCAGGGCCAGGGACTGCTCAGTGCTGAAGTTCAGGCGTGTTCAGGAGGATGGAGCTGTACCCTGCCCCAGGGAAGGGACTGCCCCTGTCTTTAATCTGAATTGTGATCGGGACTTCCTTGAACTTGTTCAGCCCTTCATCTATATTGAAATTCACCCTTATTTCATTTCATTACCATGATTTCTCTCACGAGAAGATTGAGCCAAACTTGGAATGGAAAGAGTGGCAGGGAAGCTGTGTGGTAGCACAGGCAGAGAACAGGGCATCTCAATTCCGAGCTGGTTTCAGGCAGAAGTTTCCCATTTCCCTTTCCTTTCCTAACTCACCTATTAGCATATTCATTAAACGTGTGGTGCTGGGTGTGCTGACTGCAGTGCTCTCACGCTGGGCATGAAATCATGGAGCTGCACTTTATCTGAGCTTGGATTAGATTATAAATTAAAACCTCAGGCCACTCTCTTTGAAAAATTCATGGAGGTTCAACTCTCTCAGGGCTGAACCTGTGTTAATTTGCTGTTATTTTGTGTCGCGGGCGTGCCAAAGATCCTCTTGCTCCAGAGTTTACGTGCAGAACAAGGCACCTCTCTTTTTCCAATAAAACTGCGGCCTAAATTACATGCGCTGCCATCCTGCTGATCTCCTCAACAGCAGATCAGTGAGGGGAAGGTAATTTCGGGAGGATCAGGCAGGAAAACAGCATTCCCAAGTCACGGGGAGCCAGAGCTGCCGAGCTCCGGGCAGCGCTGCCGTGCCGCGCCATCCTGCCTGCCCAGACCCCTGCAGAATTCCTTCCACTGCCACTGGTTGCTCATTCTTTCGGTAGCCTGAAAAGCTTCTGAAACTTTTGATCCTCACGGCAAACCTTAGAGAAGAAGCCAGAATAATGGAGCAGAATAGGCACAGCAGGATAGGCACAGCACCCTAAGTCTCACGTATCCCTTCGGTTTGGGATGGCATGAAGGGAAGGGAATTGTTAGTGGCAACTCTGAGCCAGTGGGATTGTGTATTTCCTCTTAAACATGGGAGAGGGTGGATGTTTTGCTGTCTCAGAGCTGGAATAACTCTTTTCCCAGGGTTATGCACTGAAGTGCAGCACAGCAGCAAACCCAGCCCTGCTCCAGGAGCGCTGTGCCCGCAAGGACGTGGCTCTCCATGCTGTTATCCCAACTGGAGACCACCACGTCCCCCTGGCAGGACTTCTAGGCTTGGTCTTGCCCTTTGAGGGGAAAGGTTCAGCCTGTCTGCAGGAGCTGGACTGGCAAAACCAGTTGATGTGTGTGATGGGGTGATTCATTTACTAGTGTGGTTGTCCCTGGAGTGCCGACGGACGAGCTCGGCCAAACGCAGCGGCTTTATGGAGAACCATGAGCCAATTCATCCAATTTTAAAATAGAACAGAACAATTTGAAATCACGCTCATTGCCTGCGTAAACACTGGCCACAATTAGCGAGGCATTGATCACTTTGGGGAAGTGCACAGTTAGGGATGGATGGGGAGATATCCGGCTCGCTCCGACAGTTCCAGGCGCTCGTGGTGCTAAACTTCCACTTTTCCACTGATCCTGAATTAGTGCCCTTCGGAGAACCGCTGGAGAAATTCAAATTAGGAAATAATCAAGAGCCTTGGTAATGTGTACATATGGTAATATATAATGTGTTACACAATTAAGTCAATGTTAGTTCAAGGAAAATCTTTGAAAATCACTCACTGCTAATGCAGTGCCAGATTGTGGTACCCACACAGCCCCAGACCCAGCCCTGGACCTTCACGGCACAAAATTAAATTGAACTCGCACAACTTCCTGCTTGATATGAAGGAGAGAACTCTTTTTTTTTTTTCACCTAGAAAAAAGCTAATTTTTAAAAGATTTTTTAACCCAAAGCAGGTATGAACCCCGCAGCTCTCAGGTGAATATCCACAGAAAAGCTGGATACAACCCTGGCAGCACATCGAGGGGGACCAAGGACCCTGAGTGCAGCTCTTCAGTGTCCCTGTGGGTGGGGAGAGGTGCCAGAGGGACACCAGGAATGGGCTGTGCGTTCCTCAGGTTTGCATCTGCCTTCCTGGCTGCCCACCACACACAGGCAGTCTGAGAGTGGAAAATACGTATTTTGGGGCAGAAAGAGCAATTTTCCAGCAAGGCTGGGAACAAACTCTCTGAGTGAGACAGTGCCATAGTAGAGTGGTCTCCCCCTGGGCCAGAGGCAAACGTTCCATCGTGTCTTCAAACTTGTCTGAACTTTTGATCTGAAAAATAAGTTTAATTCCAGAGCTGTGCTTTTTTTTTTTTCTTTCTGCTCTCTCTTTCAGCTGCAGAGGTTTTGTGATTTGTACTAACCTTGAAGATACAAAACAAAATATGTGCTAATGATATTCCTCTCTCCCAGCTGGTGTTGGCAACTCTTTTACTGCTCCACAGGACAAGTGCAAGTACAAATGCAAATACCAGAACCTTGTTGAGAGCAGAGTGTCCCACATTTCAGTCGAACCATTCGAACTACAAGACATGTAATAAAACAGTTTCTGCTCTGAATGAATAATTGAGCTGCTTCTGTGGGGAGGCCTCTAAAGAACCATGTGGCAGAGTGTTTTTTGAGGCACTTATGAAAGCTATCCCACCTGGAAACCATCCCACACACAGAGCCCACGTTGCTCTTCCTCTCAGCTTGGTTTAATTGCTCGTTCCGTGGCTGTACCTAAGCTGAAAGGGGAGGAAATGCAGCAGGACACACAAAATGCTGTCTTTATTTTTAAGGTAGAGCAAGGCTTCTGAAATCATAAAACTCCAGGGAAGTCACTGGGCTGGGTTTTTGTTTGAGAATTCCTTCCGTATATTGAAATTCCTTCCGAGGATATCAAAAAGAAGCTAAGGACACTTCAGTGCTTGGTTCTTGAATTTAATTATGTAGCTCTTATAAAACTCACTGCCACATCCCTCACCACAGAGATCCTTTGCAGAGGGGCCACGCTGCTGGGACACCCATCCCAAAATATCCCTCCTTAGGCAGGAAATACCCCCCAACCTCTGCTCCAAGCCAGAGAGACAGACCACAGCAGAGTTTTTACATCCAGGAAACACTTTGAAATGAAATTAAAAAAAAAAATCCCCTCTTTTTGCTTGGGTTGTAATAGAGAACAAACCCACCAGCAGCAAACCCAAATAATACTTCAATAATACCATTAATGCTAATAACAATAATAATAATAGTAATATTTGGAATGTTTTGTGGCATATCAACATTTCCCAGTGCAAGAAATTTTGTCAGAAAAATCCAACCAGCTGGAAGTTTAGCACCAGGACCATGATGGGGTTGAACATCCCTCCGTGGTGCATTTGGCATCTTGGCTAACACAGAGCCTCCTATTCCCATTCCAGGGTGTGAACTGGGAGTGGGGAACAGGTTTCCTAACTCTGAATGTTATTTATGCCAAAGTTAGAGGAAAGAACTAAAAGCCTCCAAAGATTTTCTTTCCTGAAATGCAGGCACTTAGGCAGAGAGGGATATTTCACTGTATCCTTGGGGGATCTCTTTGCTTCCAAGGACTGCAAGGGAAACCGGAGCAATCAAGTCAGGGAGACAAATTCCACTGTTTTTCTGGAATGTCCCTAAAATAATTCCTACCCACAGCATGCAGTGTTACTTTTTCATTCTAGCAATGCAGATGTTTCCTTTACAGAGGGCAAAATGATGCCAATGCCAGATTTCTGTTCTTGGGCAGCTCCAGATGAGTGGACAAAAGGAGCTTTGGATTTCCATATTTTCTTCAGTTCATTCTTTGCTTTATCACCAACCACTCCTGATTAGCCATCCTCATGCCTGATTCCCCTCCAGCTTGTGTGACTTGTGAACTCTGGTTAACCCCACATTTCCCCTCTCAAAGTTACGCAATGACATGTACTGACATCGATGATTTACTTCATCATTTTTTCTTTTTTTATTTGCGGAGAAAAGGCTGCAGAGACCAGACCTGAAATTTTCTGGGTTTTTTGCCAAGGCAAGCAGTGGAGAACAGAGCACACAGAAGGCCCAGGGTATATAAAGAATCAGGATATAACATTGATGTGTTACAGGGAATCTTCTATTATAGCACACACAAAGTTCCAAGAGATTTCAGTGCTGAAAATATTCAGTTTTGGGAAGTGAACGGTTTCATTCTAGGCTGGAGAGGTTTTGCAGCAGGTATTTGAAACTGAAAAGGGATTCTACTAATGCACAGGAATTCAGTCCATCTATAAGAAGATTTCCAAAAGTCTATTGCTGCTTTTTGCTGTTTTGGGGGGTTTTTTTGGTTTGCTTTTTTGGAAAAAGCAAAGCTTGAGGTCATTTGCAGCCAAACTCACCTGGATTTTTTTACATCCCTCCAGACTTGTTTTACCCCTTTGGATTTTCTGCAGCCTGTGCTGTAATTCCATTTATTAGGGAGTACCAATTTAATTCCCAGCAGCAGCAGCAGCAGCACTTTGCAGGTAGATCCTTCAGTGAGGCCTCATGCTGAGTGTGGTGCTTCTCAACGTGAATAATGACACCAGGATTTGGGCTGCACTGCTAGAGGAATAAGCCATTCTGCTGACCCTGTAGCGGGTTAATAATTCAATTACACGAGAGAAAAGTAGATCTGTAACTGCAGAAACATGTTTTGCAAAGTCTACATTAAAAATAAACAGCAAACAACTCAATAAAAATGAAACAACAAAAAAAAACCCCAAACAAAACAAAACAAAAAACAAAACAAAACAAAACAAAAAACAAAAAACAAAAAACCCCTACATAGCAGCACGAGAAGAGCCTCCCTCTTAACAAGCATTTTGTGCAGGATCCTTTCCTCCAGCACTGACACAAAAACAATAAAGATCTCATGTCTGGTTAATGGTTCTGCCTTTAGGGGAGTGAAAAGAAAATTACCCAGACAAGAAGAAGCCTTGTGGCAAGTTCCTTTCAGGCTTATGGACTCCAGAGATTGAAGTGGGTTTTGCCCTCAAATATTTTCTGAAGTATTTACATAGAGGGTTGTCAGATCAGCGCTGTGCCCCATCTTTTAGAGGCAAACAGAGTCTACCAACACTGCCACCAGCAATAAAAGCTGTGCACTGCCAGAGCACGGATGCTCAGGGCCCCTCTGCTCCTGCATCCATCTCCTGCATCCTTCTTTTTATTTACCCACCTCCTCAGCACTTTCAGTTGCACCAGTAAAACACATCTGTTTGTTGCCACTGCTGCTCTCAGTGTCTGACGCTGTGTCCAAGGAGATGTGTCCTCATAAGAGGAGAATAAATTTACTGGGTGAAGGCACAAGTCTCATCTCCCGAGTTTTCTGGAGAAAACACAAACAGCTTTCCTAAGCTCACACACGATGATGCTCCCAGCTTTGTTCCGCGAGTGACTGACAAAAAGGCACATTGCAAAGGCTGGAATCGAGGGAAAGCTTTGTGCAACACTGGATGTTTGTAACACCCGTGGAAATGATTCCTTGGTTTGACTAATGAACGCAGGGCTTCTTCCAGCACTGGCTGGAGAGGTTTTTCCAAAGCCCTGTGACATCCTCCAGAGGAAAACTGCCCTCGCTGACCACTGCCCCCACTATCTCCTCACACAGAAAGCATCAGAAAGATCATGTTTTCTGAGGAAAAGGGTCTACTTCCACACTGCATCCCATAAAGCACCAAATCATGGGCACTAACGTGTAGTGTAAAGGTGATTTATTCCCTGGGTACGTTGTCACTTGGGGTCTACAAAGGCTTTGAGGAATTTTCCTTTTCCCAGGTTTCCTTTTTACTGAAAGACTGATGTATTTCTGGGTAACAATGTGATAAATTAATGGCAAAGCAAAACGCTTTGTTTTCATGTCACGAGGCACATAAAAAAAGAAGTCTTTAATCTTGCCCCTCTGGAGCAAACAGACTTCAACTTTGTGAAGCTCGTGGATAAAATTTGAAATTTTAAAAGAAAACAGTAGAAAGAAATTGAAGCATTTGTGCTTTTACAGAGGCTGATCTGATCTTGGGAGAAGGATGAAAACACAGAGGAAAGAGTTTTTGGATGGTGAGGAAATGAAGAAAATGAAGGAGCAGTTCCCTGCTCCGGGGACTCTGGACCCCCTGTGCAGACTTGTTTGTGCTGCTCAGTCCCTTGGCACACCCACACCCCATAATATCCATTTACTACGGTGCTGTGAAATAAATGACAGATTTAGGAGGTGCTGAGGCGTTTAGGTAACAGGACCACAGGAGCATCTATCTTACATAAAAGAGAAATACAACTCGTCCCTGCTGGCATTTTGCTTCTGTGTGGGTGGATATGAAGAGCAGAGATATCTCCTGGAAAAATAAAAATCTCTGCCCTCACTCCTTGGAGCTGTGTCCTGGTTGTGCACAGCTCCTCTCCCTGCCTCATGGTGGGGTGGATCCAGCACCAGTTCCAAAAGCTGCTGCCCCAAATCCTACAGTTTATGGGGTATTCCTCACTCCAGCCCGAGATACCAGGTTTGGAAAGTGTCCCACTGTTTTTTCCACCCCGGAGCCTGATTTCAGTAAGGAAATGTTTTCCCAGGCAGGAGACCATGGATGTTTAGCACTGGTGAGAAGAGCTTTGGGCCTGTTACAGACACACCTGAGCTCTCGGGGTGGCAGGGCTGTCCTGGGAGCTCTGGGAATGGCTCTCAGTGTGGCAGTGAGAAAAAAACATTCCAAATAGCCTTTTTTGACTAATTTCTTGTTTCCAAAATCTCAGATCAGGATGATGACCTGAGAGCCACAAAGAGCTGTCAAAGACATCTCCAGTGCAGGTTCACATCCAGCAGCAGGAGCCTGGGATGAAGGTCATGGAACTACAGAATTATTTGGGTTGAAAGGGGACTTTAAATGTCATATAGTCCAAATCCCTGTCATGGGCAGGGACACCTCCCACTATCCCAGGGTGCTCCAAGCCCCGTCCAGCCTGGCCTTGGACACTTCCAGGGATCCAGGGGCAGCCACAGCTTCTCTGGGAAACCTGAGCTAGGGCCTCAGCACCCTCATTGTAAAGCACTTGTTCCTTACAGCTAATCCAAATCAACTCTCTTCCAGTTTAAAATCATTAACCCTTGTCCTGTTGCAACAGGCCCTGCTAAAAAGTCTGTCCCACCGCCAAGTGGTGCTTAAAGAAAGCCCCTGTTTCAAAAGAGGTGCCTTCATAGCATCATTTGGGATGGAAAAGACCTTTAAGGTCATCGAGTCCAGCCTTGATTTTGCTGCAGCCCTGAAGGAGCCGTCACAGGGCCTGGAGTTCAGCCTGTGCTTGTGCACTCAGATTTCTCCGTGGAGCTGCTGAGCCTGTTTGTTTTAGGAATTTTCCTGCTCAGCAGTCAGGTGCGAGGCCCTCTGTGCTGCAAGCAGATGCACTTGGATTATTTCTGCCTAAAAGATGCAGTGAACACCCGACCTTCAGGTGCTATTTTCTTCTTGCAGCAGGAATTCTACACTAGAGTTATGGATTTGTATCGTGGCCCTTGCGGATGTGCTTTAGTGGTGGCCCTGGCAGTGCTGGGTTCGTGATTGGACTTGGCGATCTTGGAGGGCTTTCCCAACCTTTATGATTCCAGGAAGAGCCTCCACAGTGGTTCTGCAGTGGCAGAAGTAACAAAAGCTGTCATTTAGCCACCACGTTGTGCCTGATCCAGTCCAGTTTACAGCACAGTCCTTCATGTGTCCACGAGTCACCCGCCTCCCACCGGGTGTAATCAAATTCCTTTCCTTTCCCACCATTTGATTTCCCTGATAAAAATGCCCAGACTTCTGCCTGTCCAATGCTAAAAAGGTCCTATTAGGATCACTCATAAAGAAATCTATATACTACCTTCAAATAATTGAAATTCCATTTTCAGCTTTCTGGATGCATAAATCACTGCTCTGCTCAGCAACCCAAACCACAGCCAGGAAAACCTTTGATCCTGAAGGACACCAAAGAAGAAAGGACACGTTCATATCACTTGCCTTGGTCCAGTGGGAAATATGAGGAGATGACCCCAGAGGCCTTTGCGGTGTCAAATAGATGGACATAAAGCACTTTGACTCATGGAAAGAGTGGGAATGAAGTGGAAATTGTTGGGGAAGAGACATTCTCTGGGCTCTTGAGATGTTACCCAGTGAGATTTTTCCTTAAGAGTCCTACCTAAGGTGGAAGTATTAGAAGATTTTTAGAATATATCTGTAGTTTCGGGTAAGGAATCAACCATCTGAACTCTAACTGGGTCATAGTTCTTGCAAGGTAATGGAACTTGCATCTTGGAAAATTATGTTTTCATTCTTGCTTTTTTTTTGTTTTTGTTTTCCCCACAAAGTGAAGTGAGAATGAATTATAAAGCTGGATTTAAACTGTGACCGAGATGGAGCACAGTGTGTGTTTGCCAAGCCAGTGTGTCCCGGCTGGAAATCAGCCTTCCCCATTAATATGCATTTATTCACCCCCTTATTTATTTATTTAGTGCAAGGAGAACTTTCTGGAAGTTCTAGTAAAATGTTGCAGCAAATATTGCTTGACTCCCTACCTGGGCTGATACAAAAAGAGAGATTGGAATGCAAAATCAATGCATTATTTAATATACAAAGATTAAGTCTAACCCAACTTAACTAAGAGAAAAAAATCCAAAATTAAATGCCCTTTCCTACGTGAAAACTTGCTTAAATGTCTATGAATGAGATGAAAATACATTTAGGAAGTAAACATTGAATTAAAAAATCATGTTGCATTTATCACAGGAAGTATGGACATATCTGGGGTTTTATTGTTTTTGGATTTTTTTCTCCGTTGTTTCTTTTGACCGAATCAATCTGGCAAAAAGTAGTAGTTTAATAAAAATTTCAGATTCTAAAGCACTCTGTGAGATTTCTGCAATGGCCCATAAGAAAGGTTACACCAATCTTTGATGCTCAGGGTGGAGAAGTTAACACAAAAAAACTGATTTCTGAGAATGCTCTTAAAAATAAAAAGCGGTAGATAAAGCTTGTAACTGTGAAACACCTGCACTGAGTCCTTCATCTGTGCCATCCCAAGTTTCCAGCAGAAAAGGAGTCCATTTTCCTGTTCGCTCTCGGAGCCAGAAATCCTAAGCCCCCCTGATCCCCCCAAAACTCCCAGGAGCCGCTGGTCATTCCAGGGGTCAGGAGCAAGGAAACCCCTGGCAGAAGATGAAGCCGCCTGAATCCCCGAGCCAGGAGCTGAACGTGGCCCGGGACTGCCAGGGAAGATTACAGCTCTTGTGTTTTTCACTGGAAGTGAGCAGTTCTGAGGAGTTATTGAAGCCAGGGAAACCCTCAGTTCTAGGTGGCAGGTTTAGCGGCGTCAGGGACAGGCAGTGCGTTACCGTGGGATTACGAGGGAAAGTGCAAACTGCAAGAGAAAATCATTCTGAAATTTAACAAAAAACCCACCCCAAACCTGTGCATTTTCCAGGAGCTTGGAAAAGCCACTTTTCCCTGCAAGAAAATATCTGCCAAGTGACAGCATTGATCGTGTTGGTGCCGAGCTGCCTAATACAGCTAAGCCCTGTGAATTTGAACAGTTAACAGCTGGACTAATTACAGAGCACAGTATTATTGGGATAACTGATAACCAGGGCTAAGCAAGGTTATTTTGCAAGTAATAGATTTGACTTTGCAAAGAACAGTGGATATTTGCAGAGCTAATGAAAACTGTGCTTCCCAAATTAAAGTGCGAGCAAGCAGGGAAGGAACTGGAGTGCACCTAATTAAAAATGCACACGGAGGCAGGGAGGCAGAGTCCAAGGGTAAACAAATGGCAGGGACCAGATTTGTTTGCAATAAATGCAGGAGGAGGCAGGAGGGGACTCGGGGTGCCCAGGGAGGCAGGGGAATCGCTCCAGCCCGAGGATGCAGTGGTGGAATCGCCAGCCCTGGCAGTGCTCAAACCACGGGCAGGTGTGGCCCTGCACGGCCTGGGTTAGTGGGAATGGTGGGATGTGGCTGAAAGTGAGGCTCGATGATCTTGAAAGTCTTTTCCAGCCTCAATGATTCCATGATTTTGCAGCGTCCCCGCTCTGAGCAAAGAACCTTGGGGCTCCCGGATCCCTCAGTGACTCCAAACACATCACCAGGTTATTGTACAGCTTACAAAGCTGCTCCTTAAAGACTCTGCGTTTTCACATGCAAATAGGCTTTGATTTAGACTCATTAGCATTTCCCTTTCTAAGCTCTAGGTTGAGTTATTCTTAGACTCCTTTCTCTTGGAGGAATCATGACTTATTTATCTGACAGAGTGACGACCATCTCCCATCTCATCTCCGTAATCCAACATCACCTTCACAGTTCTCATCAGCTTTGTCTGACAAGGAATATGTCACGGGCACAGCTGTGTGGCATCTGCCTTTCCCAGCCAGGAATTTGGATAAACCTTCCCTTTGCTTTGGTACTCTGGGCTGGTGCAGCAGGATCCCGGCTCTGGCACCATCTCTGGGAGAGATTCCCAAGGGTTCTGTGGCTCCAGGGTTGGGTTGGTGTTTCTGGTCCCCCGTGACAGAGTTCAAAGTAAAACCCTTCTTTAACCTGCCTGAGATATTATTATTATTATTATTATTATTATTATTATCATTAACTACTATTGTCTTAGGTTATCCCTCTTCTTCTCTCCGACAGGATATTTACTGACACCACACCAGTGGGAATCATATATGAGTAGGATATATAGGATAAGGCATGACATTTTCAGTATGACATAAATTTATTGGCAAACTAATCCAGCAACAGCATGGAATAAAGGTTTGCTGAGCACTTGCTGATATTTCTGGTTTAGTTATGGAAGCAACTTCAGCACAATGGTAGGGATTAGGAATTGGCAAAAGCAAGGCTGTTCCCTTTGGAGACAGAAAAAGTGGGGCCATCATATCAGAGAGTGAACGGCAGAGAGATGTTCTGACCATCCCAGGCTGTGCAGGCGAGGGATCACTGAGCAGTGACATTGAGCATTACCCACTCTAACCCAAGCAGATAAAAAGGAACTGTTTTCACCTCGTGCCTGACTAGTTAGAGAAATTAATTGATGCAAAAAATGTCCTGAACTCTAAAAGCTGGTCACTGATAGGGAGAGCAGAAGCATCCAGTCTATAATGATACTATTTTATCTTTCTGCACTTAATAGAAAGACATCTATTTAGAGCATATTTAGCTAGAAAATTTATAAGGGACACGAAGCCTCGTGCATCTGGGTTTAGAGCCACCTCGTTAATGACTGTGAATGAAGATGGAGTGCCTAACATCCCAAATTGGCATGTTGCAGACATCTCCTTCTTTCCAAAGCATCCAGTGCCAGCTCCTTGTCAAAGAGCAAATGTGGAAATAAAAGACTCTGGATCTGAAGGAAATGAATTCCTGTACCTATGCAGGGAAGAAGTTGGTGATATCCCCACAGCAACCTCATGTCCCATAACACAGGACATTTGTCAGGTGTGGAAAATACCAGCAGGAACTGCCTCTTAATACCTTGACATTATTGCACTGGTTCCTGGCTGTGAAAAGTTTCCACATTTCAAGGAAAACCCAGGCCCGTTATGTTAAAACCACAGAGGGCAATTTATCTTTTTAAGGGATCCATCCCAGCTCACAGGGGAGGTTGAGCTGAAGGTCAAGGGCTGTCCAGAGAGGGGCCTCCAGCCCTGAGTGCCACCTTCCCATCCTCATCATCCCGGAGCTGGATCAGCTCCCATCCTGCTCCTCACCTGAGCACGTCCCCTGTTTGCTGGGGGTGGGCTGATAACCTTGATGTTGCTGCACTGCCATGGCTGTAAAATCATCGAGCATATCTTGTTTTATTTAACCTAAAGTCATTTAAATCATAAAGCTTCTGGAGAGTGTTAGCGGGGCTGGAATTCCCAGATGTGGGAGTGATTTAATGCAAAATGAAGTCTTATCATATTAAGCATAATTTTTATCATATCGGTGACTTACTTAACAGATTAGTAAATGTTGTTTTTTCTTAAATCACAAGGCAGCTCCTCATATGTAATTGGATTATGTCAGTTCATTTTCTCCATCAGCTTTGCAACACTGCAAAAAGCAAGGATTTGCCATTAACGTATGGAAATCACTCAAATTTCTCTTGTAATTAGACTTAGCCTGCCTTTGTTGTCGCCACATAAATATTGCCTTGTGTCTTCGTTCAGAACCCCCTTTTAGATATACACAGAATAAAACCTATGTGAACTAAGGAAAGCTAAAAAGGGATGAATTTTTAAACTCCACAACCAAAGAGTTCACAGTTCATTAAATATTTTCAGAGGCATTTAAAAATGGTTTCAAGGATTGTCTTTATAGTTAATGGAACTAGAAATGGTAAGATCTTTGGGATTGCTACTTCTTTTATATATATA